>CM054161.1:48398556-48433556 GCA_028751875.1 Rapana venosa
AGAAGAGAGAGAGAGAGGAGAGGAGAGAGAGGAGAGAGAGAGAGAGAGAGAGAGAGAGAGAGAGAGAGAGAGAGAGAGAGAGAGAGACAGAGAGACAGAGACAGAGACAGAGAGAGAGTTTCCCCCAAGATAGCTTAGTGGTTAAAGGCGTTGAGCTCGTGATCTGACGGCTCGGTTACTCCTGGAGTTAACATCAGCGCATATTCCACTCCCCCTGAAAGTAATAATAATAATAATATATGGAATTTATATAGCGCTGAATCTTGTAAAAGAAACAAATCGAAGCGCTTGCTCTCAATCATTTACATGCATGCATCTTTCCTCAAAATGACATAAGATATTTCAAGTTTATGCACCCCCCCCCCCACACACACACACACTTAGGTGGTGATGAAGGAGATGAAGAATGCTGTTGAGAAAGTAGGAACAGATATGACGGGAAAGTCTCAGGTAGGAAATAAGTGTGTTTTGAGGCTGGATTTGAAGGTATCAAGTGAAGGCTTTTGGCGAAGTGAAAGAGGGAGGTCATTCCAGGTGGATGGACCAGAAACAGAGAAAGAGCGACGGCCAATAGTGGTTTGTTTGAATCTGGGTGTTCGAAAGCACAAAGTATCTGCAGCTGAGCGAAGGGAACGGGATGGAGTGTACAGGTGAAGACAGTTACAGAGATAAGAGGGTGCAGATTTGTGGAGACATTTGAAACAGAGGGTATTGATCTTATACTTCAGTCTTTGTGAGACAGGCAGCCAGTGAAGAAATCGCAGAAGAGGAGTGATGTGTTCAGATTCAAATGATGTGCTCAAAGTCCTTCGGATGAGACTAGAAACCGAGGTCTCGTATGCGAAAGCACGCAGAACATCTTACACACACGTTAAAAATCGGTTCCACCTTGTATTTCATTTTTTTAATTTATTCTTTTACTTCGAAGATTATGACATAAGCATTCATGTGCTCTTTTTAAAAAAAACCCACATCCAGTCCCCGTGTGTATGCAGTTTTTGAACATTTTGTTATCCGTTCCTACCGGCACACAATGGCCTGCTCTTACGAACAGCGGAACTGGTTTTAACGAAAGCGAAGAGGAGTAGGCCATTGCGTACCGGCAGGAACGGATGAGAACACTAAGAATAAAACACGAGGACGCTGGGGTCGTATTTAAACATCATCCCCGAAGTCGGAATGCGGCTACCTTCATGGTGGGCATAAACGGTCGCATACCCAAAATCTCACCATTGATAAAACCTCAAAGCTTTGACCGAGGAATGGAAAAAAAATTGCGACACGTGACACGCTAAAAGACACCAGAAGATTTTATTTTATTTTATTTTTATTTCATTCTTATATATCGACGATAATGGAATAAGCGCTAATGTGCTTTTTTTTGCATCCAGTCCCCGTGTGTATGCGGTTTTGTAAATTCTGTCATCTGTTCCTACCGGCACACAATAGCCTACTCTTACAAAAAGTGGAACAGGATTTAACGTGTGCGCAAGATGTTCTGCGTGCGTTCGCACACGGGGCCTCATCCGAAGGACTTTGGGGAGAGTGGAGTCTGCACTGATGTTAACTCCATTGGAAAAAATATCCCCTTGAACGGGAATCGAACCCGGGTCGTCAGATTGCGAGCGCAATGTTCTAACCACTAGGCTATCCCGTATTGTGGTACTGAAATATTCAACAGGACAGACTGACAGACAGACGGGCGGACAGACAGACGGACGGACGGACGGACGGCAAAATTCTTTTTCTTTTCTTTCTTTCCTCGTCTGTCTGTCTGTCTGTCTTCTGTCGGTCTGTCTTTCTTCTTTCTTTCTTTCATTCTGTCTTCTGTCTTTCTGTCTGTCGGTCTTTTTTTCTTTACTTTTCTTTCTTTTCTTCTTCTTTCCTTGTTCCCTTGTTTTCGTTTTATTTCTTTTCTTTCTGTCTGTCTGTCTGACTGTCCCTGTCCAGTCTGTCTGTCAGTCTGTCGGTCTGTCTTTCTTTCTTGTCTACTTTCTTTCTTTCTTTCTTTCCCATTCTTTCTTCTTTCTTTCTATGTTTCCTTTCTGTCTGTCGTGGGTCCTTCGTTTCTTTCCTGCTTTTGTTCTTTTCTTTTTGTTTTGTGTTTCTTTTTTTCTTTTCTTTCTTATCTTTTTCTTTCTTTCTTTTTTTTCTTTCTTTTTTACTTTCTTTCTTTCCTTTCTTTCTTTCTTTCTATGTTTCTTTCTTTTCTTTTCTTTCTTTTCTTTTTGTTTGCCTTTCTTTCTTTCTTTCTGTCTGTTCTGTCTGTCTTCTTTCCCTTCGTTTTTTTCTTTCTTTTTTCTTTTGTTTCTTTCTTTCTTTCTGTCTGTCTGTCCTGTCCAGTCTGTCGCTGTCTTTCCTTTCTTTTCTTTCTTTTCTTTCTTCTTTTCTTCTTTCTTTCTTCTTCTTTCTTATTCGAGAATAATGGATAAGCATATACTGTGCTTTAAATTATATATATTTTTTTACATCCAATCCCCCGTGTGTCTGCAGTTTTGTCAGTTTTGTCATCCCTTCCCAACCGGCACACAATGGGTCTACTCTCTTCCTACGTGCTGGTATATGACACAGGAACAATACCGATTTGAACAACAAACAGCAATCAAAGATGCAAGAGAAAAAACCCCACTGAGTCAACGACATTTTTATTTTATTTTTGGTTATGATAAACTGAATAAACATTCTGCCTAAAATATTTCAATGGGAGGTAATTTCCGGTTTGTAACAACGAAACATGACTCTGTTTGTACAGTGTACTCAGGAGCACACACTGGTTTTATGGAATTATATGGAAGCACGATCATGGTCCATGTGTTACAATGATGACAACGTTGGCCTGAGTGTAGGATGTCATTTTTGAGAAAGTAGCAGAACTCCAGAAACAATAAGCGTTTACCAACGCTCGCGCGCGCGCGCGCGCACCACACACAACCGCACACACAACACATCACAACCCATACACACTCACACACTACACACACACACTCACACACCACACACAAGAGAAGGATGCATTTGCAGAAAATGTCAGTAATGACGCAATGAATGCCTAGTATTTTCTAACGTTTTTGTCCATTTCCTTTTTATTATCAAAGTATGAACGTGAAAGAATAGATGATATAGTAAGTGAAGTATTGTTTTGTCTTGGGACGTTGTATGATTTTTATTTTTTAATTCTTCAAACATTCTATTATCTAAGTGTGTGTGGAGTACGCGCGCGCGCGTAGGTGTGTATGAGTATGTGTGTGCGAGTGTACGTATATGTGAGTAATTTGTATTTATCCAATGTATATTTTATCGATGTTACTCCTTTTACTGGTTTAATTTATTGGTAAAGGTTGTAACAATGTAGTATTTCAGTATAATCATTAAGAAATTTGTTCTTAGATAGATGGCTTGATGAAAAAAAAAAAAGCAAATCTGGAAATAAAAATTTGACGTGACTTGACTTCACACACACACCTCGGAAGAGTGAGGAAGATGATGATGATGATGATGATGATGACGATGATGATGACGACGACGACGACGATGATCATCTTTATTTTCATGGGTTACAGACACGTGTCTTGATTTTTATTGGTCACGGACCACCCTCATATATGTAACCACAGACTCTCATCACTTTTTTCAAGAGAGAGAGAGAGGGAGAGGGAGAGAGAGAAGTGAGCGAGAGAGAGAGAGAGAGAGCGAAGAGAGAGAAGAAGAGAGAGAGAGAGATAGAGAGAGAGAGTGAGAGAAGAGAGAGTGAGGAGAGAGATAGTGAGCAGAGAGAGAGAGAGAGAGAGAGAGACAAGAGAGAGTGGAGAGAGAGGAGAGAGACAGACAGAGAGAGAGAGAGTGTTTTCTACAACAAACAGTAAATATTATTTTATCGAACATAAGTCAAACAATCTTAACGCACAAAAACCACCGGAGATGTCTAAACAGTGGGGATTCAAGCAAATACTCACATCATAGCACTCAGAGGTGGAGAACATGTTTCCTCCGCATCCGGGAGTTTGATGCTATAACAGACACACAGACAGAACACTTGAAAATGTAAAGTACAGAACATCTTAGCAAAGGAGAACCCACACACACACCACTCACACACAACACACACACACAACCACACCAAATAAGAGAAAGACACACACACACACACACACCCCACACAACACGCACGCACGCACGCACGGCACGCACGCACGCAAATCACACAAACACCCACACACAACACACACACACGCACGCACGCACGCACGCAAACGAAGCAATCACACAAATACACACACACATACAGACGCATACACATCACACACCACAATACATCTTGCACACAGGACGATATATCCTGTTCCGCTTTTCGTAAGAAGTAGTGCCATTGTTGCCGTGGGAAAGATGATAAAATGTATACAAAAACGCCTACACACGGGACTGGATGTAAAAAAGCACATAAGTGTTTATTCCATTACACTCATATAAATAATAAAAAAAATAAACACACACACACACACACACACACAACCACACACACGACACACACACACACACACACACACGAACACAGACACAGACACCACACTCAAAATACATCACAAACAAACGTACACAAACCCCCATTCATACACACATACACGTTTTAGTACATAGTTCTGAGCAATTTTGATAAACAAAATAATAAGAAGAAAAGCCAAAACATTCACAAAAAACTGAATGTTGAGAAAGAAAGAGAGAGAGGAGGAAAATGAAGAAAGAAGAAGAAGAAGAATAAAACGAAGAAAAGAAGAAGAAGTAGAAGAAGAAGAAGACAAGAAGAAGAAGGAAGAGAGAGAGAGAGAGAAGAGAGACAGAGAGAGAGAGAGAGAGAGAGAGAGAGATGAGAGAGAGAAGGAGAGAGAGAGAGAAGAGAGAAAGAAGAGAGAGAGAGAAGAGAGAGAGAGAGAGAGAGAAGAGAGTGAGAGAGAGAGAGAGAGAAAGAGCGAGAGCGAGAGACAAGAGAGAGCGAGAAAAAGAGACGTCCCATATAACACAACAAGAAAATCCACAAATACATACTCACAACACATACACACATTTACACAAGAAACACCCCCGACCCACCCCCCCACCCCAAAATGCACCAACACAACACATCACACCACAACACACACCTCAAACACACACAACTACCACACATCCCCAACACATACACATGCCACACACACAAACACACCCCACACATTACAACATTCTCTCTCACGACACACACGAACACACACACTACACAAAACCACACCACAACCACACCACATACACGACAACAATACACCACACACACACACCCGAAACCAAATACACAAACACCCCCCCACACACACACAACACACACCACACACATACACACATTCACCCCTCTCCTCCCCCCCTCACACCCCCAAACAAGACAGAAAACACCACACCACACCAAACCACAAATGAAACCAACACCACACAACACACACACACATTCACACCTCACCCCACATAAACACCAAACACCACAGCACACACAACACACATAACCACAACCACACCACACACAACACCACACACACCAACCACACACCACAACACCACACACACAAACCACAACGCACAACACTCCACCCTCCCCCCACATACACCAAACAACACACACACAATCACACACACACACACACACACACACACACACACACACAACACAAACACACACACACTGGAAAACAGACAGAAAGATAGAGAGAAATGCTGGTTGGTTTTACAAACCACTTTGTGTGTCTCGCCTCCGGAATCCAAGGGTCCCTGACAGCCTGGTTCGTCAGCTGTGCACACATCATCGCCACCTATCACGCAACACCACCATCTGCACCGATCACTAACACATTACATCATTCACACACAACTATGACGCCATGCCACGTCACTGATGACGTATGAAAAGTCAGAGAAACCCTCAGTTAGAAGCTAAACACAGAGACGCTAGAGAGCTTGTCTGAAATAACCCCAAAATGTGACGTCATACACCATCACTGATGACGTATCTAGCAAACGAAATGTCTGAAATAACAAAAAACTTGACGTCGTACACCATCACTGATGACGTACCTAGCAAACGAAATGTCTGAAATAACAAAAAAACCTTGACGTCGTACACAATCACTGATGACGTACCTAGCAAACGGAATGTCTGAAACAACAAAACACTTGACGTCATACACCATCACTGATGACGTATCGAGTAAACAATGTCTGAAACAACAAAACACTTGACGTCATACACCATCACTGATGACGTATCGAGTAAACAATGTCTGAAACAACAAAACACTTGACGTCATACACCATCTCTGATGACGTATCTAGTAAACGGAATCTATGCCTGCACGAATACCATTTTCATGCTGCAGTGATGATGTGAATCAAGAGACTCAATGCATAGAAAACAACAGAAATAAAGAGGATCTCTTTTGCTGTCACTGATGATATTCTTAAAGCAAGAAACGATCAGTTTTTAGTCGAGTGGGTTGTGATTATATTAATGTCCCCAGCATGATGCTACCCTTTTCGGGCCAAGAAACGTCATGCAGCGGAAATATGTTGGATACAGACTATGTGACGTGCGCTGTTGAGGATGTTTTAAAAAACCACCCATGAAAAATCAATAAAAGCTGCATAGAACATTATGACTTAAAACAAACCTACTAGAGTTTAATTCCGTTAGGCGAAAAAAAAGCGTAAAGGTAAAATAATTGTGATGTGTGAGAGAGAGAAAATGTGGCATACAAACCGAATCCTGAAAAGCAAAATCATTTGTTGTAATCAATATTTAAATATTAATTAGCCTGTGGCCCCTATTCGGAGACCGACTATTTCAGGAAAGAGAAAGAATTGTCAGGCATATCATTTGCATTCACAAAAAGACATTTTCCACACTGCTTGTGACAGAAATACGTAGCAACAATTCAACCTTTGAAATAAAGTCATCCAACTTTGAATCTTTTATCATAAACAATGCTCAAGTCGTGTGCATGGCACTTTTCTGCAATCATTTGTATTCTTCCCAACAGCACATGACTCCATATAATATTTCATTTTGTCTTCTGTCAGATACATTCTCTAGCTCTGAATGATATTGGTGTAAGAGCTCTCAAACCTTTTCTCCTCCATAAGTCTAGCTTTAGAAGATGCAGAAATCATGTTGATTCTTCGATCCTTTGAAATTAAGATTTTCATTTCGTTCCTTATCTAGAGCTTTGAGATTCACCAACGGTGACATTTGGCGTATGCGATCAGTTTTGCCCCCCATGAAAGTGCACACATACACACACACACACAATCTATCTATCTATCTATCTATCTATCTATCTATCTATCTATCTATCTATCCATCTATTCCATCCATCCATCCATCCATCCATCCATCCATCCATCCATCCATCCATCCATCCATCCATCCCACCATCTCTCTGTCTGGCTGTCTGTCCTGTCTGTCTATCTGTCCAAAACTGTCTATCTATCATCTATCGATCTATCTATCTTCCTTCGATGAGACTATAAACCAGGCCCCCGTGTGAGAACGCAACGCAGAACATATTGCGCACAACGTATAAATCCTGATCCGCTTTTCGAAAGAGAAGGCCATTGTGTGGCGAGGAAACAGATGCAAAATTTACTAAACCCGCATACACACGCGGACTAATGTAAAAAAGCACATGATGCTTATTCCATTGTCCTCGATATAAAGAATAAAAAAAATAAAATAAAAGTATACAAAAATCTATCAATCTATCTATCTATCTATCCTAGCTATCTATCTATCTATCTATCACCTACCTACCTACCTACCTACCTACCTACTCCCTCCACCTACCGACCTACCTACCTACCACCTATCATCTATCTATCTATCTACTATATCTACACACACACCAACAACAAACGCCACACACACCAACTAACACTCACATACACACTCACACCACACACACACACACACACACACACACACATATACATACACACACAGAGCGTATATCGCACTGCGGGTCCGTACAAAGGCTGCATTAAAATATTTGTTAAAGAAAAAAAAGTCCACCCTTCATATTGCCTCACGGTGCAAGATCGAACACACGATACCCACAACACTTAGAATCTCGAGATTAAGAAGCTATCTGGTGAGCATTAATTAATTAATTGGAATACCGTACCACTATGAATAATTATGATACGCGAAAAAATCAAAATCCCACATAGAGGAACCCTGTCACGATGATCGATGCGTCGTCCTCAAAATTTGACGTAAAAAGGTGAAGGTGTCCCATAACCTATAAAGGCCGAGGGGAGTGAGGCGTCAGAGGACCATCCAACTCTCCAGGGCCAAGCATATTGAGGGCGGCGCCCATCTCCTATCCCTCGCTGCTTTACATTCCCTAGACCGAAGAGGGCAGGTACCCATTTGCAGAATGGTGAACTGGGGGACGGGTAGTGAAGCCAAGGCGCATCAAACGGTCACCATCCAAGTGATAAACCATGCTCGAAATGCTGCTTAACCATGGCTGGGGGGAAAACGATGCGCTGACCGATGACTATCCCATCCCCGCTGAAGAAAATAACCGTAATAAACCCCCAAGACCGTCAAGTCAGAGTTCTGACGTAAGCATCATTGTGTTTCGAGTTAGGCAGTAAGAGAGCCTGGCTGTCACAACAATGACGTCAGAAGACGTAGCGTCCGTGTTACTGATGACGCAATGTCACGTTAACGGACGACAGTTATAAAACTCATCCAAATAAATAAACGAGATACCGGAGAGTGACTCTTTCTTCAAGTGACACAGCAAGTTCACAGTGTCCCTAAACATCGTCAGATTATGCGCATGTAGACATGAGTGGGTGTGTTGTGTGTGTGTGTGTGTGTGTGTGTGTGTGTGTGTGTGTGGTGCGAGCGCGCGGGCTCGCGTGAATGTTGGCAAAGATAAAAAAAAAACGCACTGTCCTTCGCCACACAATCACTCCTTTCTTTCTTCCCCTACACTATTCAAGTCCTCAGAACCCCCCCATACCCCTCCCTCCCTCCCTCCCCCCTCCCTTCAACCCTCCCCCTCCCGTTTCCTCCCTCTCCCCCTTCACCACTCCCCCTCCCTCTCCTCCCCATCCCCTTCCCCGCCCCTTCCATCCTCCTCCCCCCCTCTCCCCATCAATCCCCTCCCCTACCACCCCCCCTCCAACCCTAAAATCATCCACATTCCTCGTGGCTGGTTAAACCTTTACTGAATGTGTGAAATGAAGTCCATTATCATGATTAACATGGAATGCCATGCTTTACTGATGCCAAGGAGAAGACATGAGTTAGTACTTCAGTGTCCACCAACAGAGCCATCAGTAAGGAAGTGATGCGAACCAGTCCTGGATTCTTCCGCTCTTCCCGTCTTGTCTTTCAAAAGAAAAAAAAAGCTCCGCCGCCCCCGCACTATTTCAGTTTCCAATTGTTGTTTGTTAGGATAACAGACTGGGGGACAGGACCCTGTTGTTAGAACCAGGAAGAGAAAGAAAAAAGAAAGAAAGAGGGGGGAGAAAGAGAGGAAGGAGAAGAGGAGAGAAAGGAAGACGGAGAGGAAGAAGAAGGAAGAAGGAAAGAGAGAAGGGGAGAGGAAAAGAAGGATGAGTAGGCGAAGGGAGAAATAGAAGGAGAGGAGAAATGGAGGTGGAAAGGGAGGAGAAGAGGAAGGATTGAAGGAGGATGAGAAAAGAGGAAGGGAGAAGGATGATAGAAGGGAAGAAATAGAAGGAGGAGGAGAAGATGAGTAGAAGGGGAAGAAATAGAAGGAGGAGGGAGAAGGAGCAGAGATAAATGAGGGGAGGAGGAGAGCAAATGAAGGAGGAGGAGAAAAAGAGAGGAAGGAGAAGGGGGAGGAGGAGAAAGGGGGAGGAAGGAGAGGAAGAGGAGGGAGGGAGGAGAAGGACGAAGAAATATGAGTAAATGAAGAAATAGAAGGAGAGGGGAAGGAGAGATGGAGGAGGAGAGCAAGATGAACAGAGAGAGGAGAAAGAGAGGATGGAGAAGGAGAGAAGAGGAAGGAGAAGGAGAAGGAGGAGGAGAGGAGGAGAGGAGAGAAAGAAGGATAAGAGGGGGAAAGTAGGAGGAGAGGAGAAGAAGGAGGCGCAGGAAGGAGAGAATGATAAAGAGGAGAAGGAATAAAGAAGGAGAGAGGAGAAGAAAAGAAGAGGAAGAGCGAAAAGGAGAAGGAGAGGAAGGGAAGGATAAGGAGAGGAGAAGCAGAAAAAGAAGAGGAAGAAAGGAAGGATGAAGAGAAGAATGAGGACGAGACGGAGGAAGAATGACGAAAATAAGCAGAGGAGGAGAAGAAAAAAAGGAGTGGAGAAGAGGAGCAGAAAGGAAGAGAAGAGAAAGGAGAGAAAAAAGGAGGAGGAGGAGAGGAAGAAAAAGGAGGAGGAAGGAGGAGGATGAAAGAAGAAGTAGAAGGAGATCATAGGGGAAGCAGACAGAGGAGAAAGAAGGAGGAGAAGGTGGAGAAGAATAAGGTTTCCGGGTACTAATTTCAAGACATTTATTATTATTTTTCTGTAGTATGCCTATATTAAACCGTATGGTTATCATGCTATCAAAACCACCGAATTCCGCTCTTGCCAAGTCTTTTCTTGCTAAATTGAAGCGGATAAAAAAGAAACCATGTAGTCCATATAAATTACGTAATCCGAAATCCATCCAAAATAGATTAGCTTTTTTCTGGTAAAATTGTTTAACTCAGCAGAAAAAAAAACAACATCAATTTTTAAAAAAGATTTATTTTCATTCTTTAGTTCTGAGAAGAATGAAAAAGCACTCATGCGCTTACTTGTTTTAAACATCCCGTCCTGTGTGTAATGCAGTTTTGTCACTGTTTTCCAACCATACGGCCCGCACAGTGACCTACTCTCAAAAAAGCAGAGCAGGTATTAACTGTACGCATATGTTCAGCGTCGTGTTCGCACACGGGACCTCGGTTAATAGTCTCATCCAAAGGCCTTTTGGGAAGAGTGGAGTCAGCACTGATGTTAAACGCTTCGATTTGTTTACTTTACAAGATTCAGCGCTATATAAGTTCCATACATCATCATCATCATCATCATCATCATCATCATCATCATCATCAATAACTCCATGGGAAAATATCCCCTTGAACGGGATTCGACCCCTGATTAGCAGATCACATTTCTGTTTGCAGCATGTGCATGTCAAGATGAAAAGTAGCTTTAAAACAAACAACAATAACAACAACAACAACAAGAACAAACCAACAAACACAACAAGACCAAGAAATCAAACACTCACACCACCAACAACCAAGAAACCCAACAAAAAACACCAAAACCAAGCAACAAAACATGAGGAAGAGGCAAAATGATTCACAAATCTGATCATACAATTCTGTATTTGTCCTGCCCACCACAAAGACCAGATAACTTCATTTAACAGTGGCCGATCGCCTCGCGAGCCAGTCCAAGGATAACGATTAGATACCGGTTTGTAGGTTCGGATAGGTCAAAAGAACGAGAAACACTACATTATCAAGTCATAAAGCGTAGATGCACTGTACTTTCGGCCATCATCTCGATCCGATGTGACCTTTTCTGATGAATTTAACCCACTGTACCCCGAATATTGCTAACATTCCACCCATTCCATTCTATCCGTAGTCCCTTGGATCCCGAGGGGGCACTGATGAATGAATTTTGCCAACCAGCTTCCTGCACCACCCGCGTACCTCTCTTTCCGAGCAGTTTGTTTCCACTTAAGGCCAGTCCACCTCTCTGATGTTGTATTCCCCGCGTGTTCCTCCTGCCCTTCGACCACCCCCTTGTACTGTTCCCTGTAGGACCAGTCTTGGCCAGGTCCAGATGTTCATGTGACGTGCCGTTACCAACTTTAGTTTTGCTTCGTTTTCACTGAAGTTAGGAGCTCTCATATGTCTGATGCGTCTTCACGATCCTCTTAGTGATAGTGATCTCTGTATGAGATACAAGTAGTGCGGAAAGCAGCTCATCTCCATTGCCTGCATCCTTCTTTCAATGTTTGCCGTTAAGGTCCACGTTTCTTCAGCATACAAAAATATAGACAAATCAGGGAACGCATCAGTCCTGATCTGAAGCTGATGGTCCATAGTTCATGTCATTCCAGAGGACTTTCAGATTGGTCATTGCACTGTGACTGGGCAATCCTGAGAGTACCATCAGGTTTTGATCCTTTATCCGATACTATAGCTCCTAGAAATTTGAAGCTATGACGGTCTCAATTCTTGCCGTCTTAATTAACATAATGGCGGATCCTACCACTAAGGAACTTTTTTTCTCCATCTTTTTTTGATTGTTTTAAATAGGTCATCGGCTAGAGCTTCGATGTTCACCAATGGTGAGGTTTTTGTGTATGCCGCGTTTTTTACCCACCATTAAGGTAGCCGCATTCCGACCTCGGGGATGATGTCTAAACATGACACAAATGCGCATGCATGTTTCTAAATGTTGTCATCCGTTCCTACTTGCACTCTGTCGAACCTAAGCAATCAGATCGCAAGCCCAAAGCTCTAACCACCCGGCTAAGGTAAAGGTAATGGTGTCCCATAACCTATAAGGTCGTAGGGGAGCCAGGCATCAGAGACCTCACTTCTCTAGGGCCAGCATATTTAGGGCAGCGCCCATCTCCTCTCCATCGCTGCTGTACCTTCCCTACCCAAAGAGCAGGTACCCATTTACAGCTGGTGAACGGGGGGGACCTTTACTGAAGGCGCGCAAACGGTCACCATCATATTAGTAACCACACTTGAGCGCCTGGCTCGGGGAGAGTGAGTGCCTCGGACTACTTGAAGCACTCCGTGTCTCACTCCCACCCCAAATAACGACCTTGCCAAAAAAAGTAACAGCAACTCAGAATACATTTTTTTATTCCTGAAAATAATGTTTTAACTTATGATACATTGGAAAGTACATCCATCATTTTCAGGTTCATAGTTGTCTTTTCCTCACAACGATTTGCCAAATCGCCGAAATAAGGCTAGACGCGGCGTCATCTCTCTTCACACGACTTCCGTCTTTTACCTAAACGCAGATAATGGCAGAGCTGAGACCGAAGATTATGAGGAGGCTTACCATGGCATCGCTTTCGTGTCCTACCCCACGACCGCCAAGGTCACGGACGATGGTGATGATGCTAGAGATATGGCGATGACGTTAAAAAAAAGAAAACTGCTAAGAGGTTTCAATGAACACCAGCTTTGCAGACTGCCAAAAATGACATAATAATTATAAAACACGTTAACTTTACAGGATAGATACATGAGAAGAAGAGTGTAGTAAATAATGTATGACCATAAACGATGAATTTTAGTCCAATGTACATAACAACCGCCAACCCCAAAAATAAATCACCGACTTCCACTATTGGATCCTGGGCATCCTGTCACGTGTGAGATACGTGAGCTAAAAAGAAAAAGAAAAACCCCAACCCAAAACGGAATAAAAAGAAATAAAAAAGGAAAGAAAGACCCAACAATATCTAAAATAGTAAGGAGCATTGTTTGAGAACCAACATGGAGTATTATTTGAAAAACGTGATCATTTTAATCAGTTTCTTTTTTTTAAGCATTCCAATTTCCCATTACATTACAATTTGCTTCAATCTGTGCAGTTGTAACCCTAAACGGATGAAAAGACCCCCCCTAGAGACCTATGCTTAGAACACTTGGATCATTATTCTGCAATGCAGTCTTCTCACATCATTTATCCATGTATTTCATGAACATATCAAAATAAATTAAAGAATACAAAATACAAAGTTAAACATATCGCAAGCTGACCACTGAAAGAATTCACTTTCAAGTTAGGTTTTCGTTGGTTTAGGGGGTTTGCTGAGGCCAAAGCGTTACCAAGAGCTTGTAGTACCAGGGAAAGAATACCAAACGTTAACAGATGTATGGATCTGATTTTGGGTGTTTCTGGCAAGGTATAATCCAAAGCTCACCCCCTCCCCTCCCACACACACACAACGTTTCGGCTACTGCCTGTCTCCATGTCCAACGTCCTTGGCTCTAGTAACAGCATCAAATTGTTAACTACCAAGAGGATGCCCAGGGCCTGTCAGTAAAAATAAGTATACAACCACAATCTGCAAATTCTTGCTGGGAATTCCTCTTTTCTAACCTCTCCTTGTTTTCCGCTTCGGTTTTCTCTTCTCCTGTCATCGCCTCCTGTCTATTTTTGGGTAGTTTTTGGGGTCCATTCTCCTAGCCTTTTTTACTTTTTCCAGAAATACCTTAAATGATAAAATGGTCTTCTACACTCGACGAGGGTTTACAGCCAGAGAGAGAGAGAGAGAGAGAGAGCGAGAGAGAGAGCGAGGAGAGAGAGAGAAGAGAGACAGAGACAAGACAGAGAACAGAGAGGAGACAGAGAGAGAGAACGAGAGACAAGACAGAGACAGAGAGAGAGACAGAGAGAGAGAGGACAGAGAGAAAGAGAGAACAAGAGAGATATGAGAAAGAGAGAAGAGAAAGAGAGAGAGACAGAGAGATAGAGAGAGAGAGAGAGAGAGAGAGATAGAGAGAGAGATTGGATATATTAACTTATTTATTTTACTTTATTCTTTCATTTTGTGGATAATGGAATTAAACACTCATGTGGTGTTTTTTTTTTTATTTACATCCATAACAACCCCGTGTGGTATGCAAGTTTGTCAATTTTGTCATACGTTCCCACCGCAACACAATAACCTACTCTTCCGAAAAGCGGGAACCGATTTTAAACGATGTACACAAGATGTTTCTGAGATAGAGAGGTAGAGAGAGAGAAAAGCGACGAAGAAGAGAAGGAGAGAGAGAGAGGAGAGATAAGAGAGAGAGAGAGAGAGAAGAGAAAGAGAAAAGTGAAAGAAGAGAGAGAGAGAAGAGAGAGAGAGAGACAGATAGACAGCGAGACAGAAGAGGAGAGAGAGATTGGAATAATGTATTTATATATTTTATTCTTTCATTTCGAGAATAATTGGAAGAAGCACACATGTGCATTTTTTTTTTTTCCATCACATGCCTCTGTACGCAGTTTTGTCAATTTTGACATCCAGTTCCCACCGGCACACAAATGACCTACTCTTCCGGAAAGCGGAACGGGTTTTAAAACGAGTACGCAAGATGTTCTGAGAGGGAGAAGAGAACAAACAATTTGAACAATTTTTATTTTTCAGAGGGTAGCAGATTAAAGCATTATCATGCTTTTTTACATCCAGCCCTCAGAGAGAGAGAGAGAGAGAGAGGAGCGAGAGAGATGATAGAGAGAAGAGAGAGAGAGAGAAGAGAGAGAGAGGCGAGATTTTTTCATTTAATATCAAGGGTTATAATGGATAAGCACTTGTGTGCCTTTTTTTAATCCAGTCCCCGTGTTATCGGGTTTGTAAACTCTGTCATCCGTTCCCACCGGCACTAAAATACAATTGCCTACTCTTACAAAAGCGGAACGGTTTTGACGTGTACGCTAGATATTCTGAGAGAACGAAAGAGGAGAGAAAGAAAGAGAGGGAGAGAGAGAGAGAGAGGAGAGAGAGAGAGGAGAGAGAGAGAGAGAGCGAGCGAGAGAGAGAGAGAGAGAGAGAGAGAGAGAGAGAGAGAGATAGCGATCGAGAGAGAGAGAGAGAGCGAGCGAGCGACGAGAGGAGAGAGAGAGAGAGAGAGAGAGAGTAGAGAGAGAGAGAGAGAGAGAGGACGAGAGAGCGAGAAGAGAGAGAGCAGAGAGCGAGGAACACGAAACGGCAGGAGAATGGACCCCAAAAGCTACAGACAATAAACAAGGAGGCGATGAAGGAAAAAAGAAAACGAGCAGAGACTAGGAGAGGGATAGAAAGCAGGCAATTCCCAGCACCGCAAAACACAGTCATCTTCCCATAATTTTTCGACATTCTTTGCTGGTCCTGGTGGCCATTACCAAGCTGAACCCAGGCTTCACCTTTCATGCCGACTGAGTACAAATGATGGACATGGATGGTTTACGAGGAGGCCACTGGGACACAGAACTGACCTGTAGAGGAGAATCAGTGGTCAGACGTCAACCCCCCCCCCCCCCCCCCTCCCTCCCACCCCCGAACAGAAGTATTCTCCACTCCCCCACCCCCTCCTCCCGTGGGGATGGCCCGGGGGAGAGGGGGTGGTGGCTACTAGTCATATAAACAGCATCCCCACCTTCTGTAAATACTGTTGCCGGGAATTTCCCTTCTTATCTTCCCTCTCTTTGTTTTAGGCCTTGTTCTTTTTTTCTTACTGTCCACCTTACCTCCTTCTTTGTCTTTTTTCTGCCTCCTTGGTCCATTCTCCTGCTCTTTTTTCTACCCCAGAACGACTTAGAAGATGACCGTTCTCTCCCATGCCGAGTCCACTCGCTGGGCCCGACTTGTCAGGCGCTTAATTAACGGCAGTGTGACGCATTTTCGCTCATATGACAGACAGCAATAGTTGCTGTTTGAGCGTTCGATAAAGAAGTATGTTTTCTAAGAGAGTATGGCAATGAAGAAAAAAAAGAGTGAATTGCGTGTTTAGCATCACAGTTCCGACCAACCATACATAGCCGTTGTTTGCTGTTTGGGTTTTACCATTGGTTTTTGAGGTTTGTTGTTTGCTTTTGTGGGAAACAAAAACCTCAAGAGTGGACTGCCGGGCTAGAGTGGAACGATTTGCTATGGAAAAGCACAAGGACTGCAGCGAGTGAAGGAAGCTGGTTGCAAAATCTTCAGTGATGCCCACCACGGTCCAAGGGACTACAGAAAGGTGAAGGCGAAGGAAGGAAGCTTGTGTCAATTAATGAAGACCAGTCTGAGATGAGAGTCTCAAGAAAAAAATTCATCCATGTTTTGCTAAATAAGAAAGAGGTTAAAAGATAAATTATTAAAAAAAGAGAGACTTCAACAAAAGAATCAAGATCTAGGTCGCAAGCAGGAAAACCCCCCATGATAATGACCTGATTGGTAAGTGGGTTTTGCTTTATTTGATTGAAAAGAAGCCAATCTTTATCCAAAAAAATAATGAAAAGAAGAAAAAAAAGCTGATAGAAATGACTACAAAAGTCGGCTTAACAAAATTAGGAAGAGGCACTTCTCAATGCTTGGTTACACAGTTTTTATGTGAAAATGAACAGTATTTTGGTATACCCCCCCCAAAAAACCCCACAACACCCCCGAACAACAAACAAATAAACAAACAAACCAGCTCTAAAAGCGTGTGAGCCTTTCACAATAAATAACTAAAACATGACTCGGCTCCAAAACAGGAAAAGATACCTCCCATAACGCAACATAACAGACTCAAACAACGATGAACAAACCCTTTCATTCTAAAACGGGAAACGACAATCCTGAGACTGTCCAATCTGTCACAGATCCCCTTTTGAAAAAACTATGGACATTCATTTAACCCCTCCCGCTACCCCCCACCCCCCACCCTCCACTTTCAACAAAAGCAGTCCATACTGAAGCAGCCGTATTCTCTGTCCCAATGAGGGCCTTCCGTCAGTCCATTAGACCAGAAGGATATCCAGAAGTGAAACATGATTCATATCCGAATTTACCACAGGGGGGCGGAATAGCCTAGTGGTTAAGCGTTGCTCTCCAGCGCTTTACGGCCAAGGATCGAGCCCGGGTTCCAGCCACCATCCACACGCCCGTTCAAAGAGATTGTTTCACCCTGGAGTTAACATCAGTGCTGACTCCACTCTCCCCTAAAGTCCATCGGATGAGCTTTAAACCGAAATTGTGTGCCAACGCACGCTGAGCATATTTGCGCACACGTTCAAATCTGTTCCACTTTTCAGAAGAGTAGGCCATGGCGCGCGGGTAGGAACGTAAGATGCTAAACATCCCATTATATATATATATATATAATATCTATATAAATATAAATATAATATATATATAAAATACTATTATATATTTAGCAGACTATTGGTGGCGTGATAAGAACATATCTCCGAAGTCGAATGCAGCTACTTAACTGTGGGCAGAAACGGTTGCAATACGCAATAATTTTCACCCTAGGTGAACCTCATCAGCTTCAGATTAAGGACAATAAAAATCAACAATCGTTTTTTCTTTCTTTTTCTTTTCTTTCTTTCCTCGTCTGTCTGTCTGTCTGTCTTCTGTCGGTCTGTCTTTCTTCTTTCTTTCTTTCATTCTGTCTTCTGTCTTTCTGTCTGTCGGTCTTTTTTTCTTTACTTTTCTTTCTTTTCTTCTTCTTTCCTTGTTCCCTTGTTTTCGTTTTATTTCTTTTCTTTCTGTCTGTCTGTCTGACTGTCCCTGTCCAGTCTGTCTGTCAGTCTGTCGGTCTGTCTTTCTTTCTTGTCTACTTTCTTTCTTTCTTTCTTTCCCATTCTTTCTTCTTTCTTTCTATGTTTCCTTTCTGTCTGTCGTGGGTCCTTCGTTTCTTTCCTGCTTTTGTTCTTTTCTTTTTGTTTTGTGTTTCTTTTTTTCTTTTCTTTCTTATCTTTTTCTTTCTTTCTTTTTTTTCTTTCTTTTTTACTTTCTTTCTTTCCTTTCTTTCTTTCTTTCTATGTTTCTTTCTTTTCTTTTCTTTCTTTTCTTTTTGTTTGCCTTTCTTTCTTTCTTTCTGTCTGTTCTGTCTGTCTTCTTTCCCTTCGTTTTTTTCTTTCTTTTTTCTTTTGTTTCTTTCTTTCTTTCTGTCTGTCTGTCCTGTCCAGTCTGTCGCTGTCTTTCCTTTCTTTTCTTTCTTTTCTTTCTTCTTTTCTTCTTTCTTTCTTCTTCTTTCTTATTCGAGAATAATGGATAAGCATATACTGTGCTTTAAATTATATATATTTTTTTACATCCAATCCCCCGTGTGTCTGCAGTTTTGTCAGTTTTGTCATCCCTTCCCAACCGGCACACAATGGGTCTACTCTCTTCCTACGTGCTGGTATATGACACAGGAACAATACCGATTTGAACAACAAACAGCAATCAAAGATGCAAGAGAAAAACCCCACTGAGTCAACGACATTTTTATTTTATTTTTGGTTATGATAAACTGAATAAACATTCTGCCTAAAATATTTCAATGGGAGGTAATTTCCGGTTTGTAACAACGAAACATGACTCTGTTTGTACAGTGTACTCAGGAGACACAACGGTTTTTATGGAATTATATGGAAGCACGATCATGGTCCATGTGTTACAATGATGACAATCTTAAACGTTGGCCTGAGAGGTAGGATGTCATTTTTTGAGCAAAGTAGCAGAACTCCCGAAACAATCAGCGTTACCCAACGCTCGCGCGCGCGCGCGCGCACCACACACAACCGCACACACAACACATCACAACCCATACACACTCACACACTACACACACACACTCACACACCACACACAAGAGAAGGATGCATTTGCAGAAAATGTCAGTAATGACGCAATGAATGCCTAGTATTTTCTAACGTTTTTGTCCATTTCCTTTTTATTATCAAAGTATGAACGTGAAAGAATGGATGATATAGTAAGTGAAGTAATTTGTTTGTCTTGACGTTTTATGATTTTATTTTTTTAATTCTTAAAACATTCTTTATCTAAGTGTGTGTGTGTGTACGCGCGCGCGCGTAGGTGTGTATGAGTATGTGTGTGCGTGTGTACGTATATGTGTGTAATTTGTATTTTCCAATGTATTATTTTATCGATGTTACTCCTTTTACTGGTTTAATTTATTGGTAAAGGTTGTAACAATGTAGTATTTCAGTATAATCATTAAGAAATTTGTTCTTAGATAGATGGCTTGATGAAAAAAAAAAAAGCAAATCTGGAAATAAAAATTTGACGTGACTTGACTTCACACACACACCTCGGAAGAGTGAGGAAGATGATGATGATGATGATGATGATGACCGACGACGACGACGATGATCATCTTTATTTTCATGGGTTACAGACACGTGTCTTGATTTTTTATTGTTCACCCAGCCCTCATATATGATACCCACAGACTCTCATACTTTTTTCAAGAGAGAGAGAGAGGGAGAGGGAGAGAGAGAAGTGAGCGAGAGAGAGAGAGAGAGAGCGAAGAGAGAGAAGAAGAGAGAGAGAGAGATAGAGAGAGAGAGTGAGAGAAGAGAGAGTGAGGAGAGAGATAGTGAGCAGAGAGAGAGAGAGAGAGAGAGAGACAAGAGAGAGTGGAGAGAGAGGAGAGAGACAGACAGAGAGAGAGAGAGTGTTTTCTACAACAAACAGTAAATATTATTTTATCGAACATAAGTCAAACAATCTTAACGCACAAAAACCACCGGAGATGTCTAAACAGTGGGGATTCAAGCAAATACTCACATCATAGCACTCAGAGGTGGAGAACATGTTTCCTCCGCATCCGGGAGTTTGATGCTATAACAGACACACAGACAGAACACTTGAAAATGTAAAGTACAGAACATCTTAGCAAAGGAGAACCCACACACACACCACTCACACACAACACACACACACAACCACACCAAATAAGAGAAAGACACACACACACACACACACCCCACACAACACGCACGCACGCACGCACGGCACGCACGCACGCAAATCACACAAACACCCACACACAACACACACACACGCACGCACGCACGCACGCAAACGAAGCAATCACACAAATACACACACACATACAGACGCATACACATCACACACCACAATACATCTTGCACACAGGACGATATATCCTGTTCCGCTTTTCGTAAGAAGTAGTGCCATTGTTGCCGTGGGAAAGATGATAAAATGTATACAAAAACGCCTACACACGGGACTGGATGTAAAAAAGCACATAAGTGTTTATTCCATTACACTCATATAAATAATAAAAAAAATAAACACACACACACACACACACACACAACCACACACACGACACACACACACACACACACACACGAACACAGACACAGACACCACACTCAAAATACATCACAAACAAACGTACACAAACCCCCATTCATACACACATACACGTTTTAGTACATAGTTCTGAGCAATTTTGATAAACAAAATAATAAGAAGAAAAGCCAAAACATTCACAAAAAACTGAATGTTGAGAAAGAAAGAGAGAGAGGAGGAAAATGAAGAAAGAAGAAGAAGAAGAATAAAACGAAGAAAAGAAGAAGAAGTAGAAGAAGAAGAAGACAAGAAGAAGAAGGAAGAGAGAGAGAGAGAGAAGAGAGACAGAGAGAGAGAGAGAGAGAGAGAGAGAGATGAGAGAGAGAAGGAGAGAGAGAGAGAAGAGAGAAAGAAGAGAGAGAGAGAAGAGAGAGAGAGAGAGAGAGAAGAGAGTGAGAGAGAGAGAGAGAGAAAGAGCGAGAGCGAGAGACAAGAGAGAGCGAGAAAAAGAGACGTCCCATATAACACAACAAGAAAATCCACAAATACATACTCACAACACATACACACATTTACACAAGAAACACCCCCGACCCACCCCCCCACCCCAAAATGCACCAACACAACACATCACACCACAACACACACCTCAAACACACACAACTACCACACATCCCCAACACATACACATGCCACACACACAAACACACCCCACACATTACAACATTCTCTCTCACGACACACACGAACACACACACTACACAAAACCACACCACAACCACACCACATACACGACAACAATACACCACACACACACACCCGAAACCAAATACACAAACACCCCCCCACACACACACAACACACACCACACACATACACACATTCACCCCTCTCCTCCCCCCCTCACACCCCCAAACAAGACAGAAAACACCACACCACACCAAACCACAAATGAAACCAACACCACACAACACACACACACATTCACACCTCACCCCACATAAACACCAAACACCACAGCACACACAACACACATAACCACAACCACACCACACACAACACCACACACACCAACCACACACCACAACACCACACACACAAACCACAACGCACAACACTCCACCCTCCCCCCACATACACCAAACAACACACACACAATCACACACACACACACACACACACACACACACACACACAACACAAACACACACACACTGGAAAACAGACAGAAAGATAGAGAGAAATGCTGGTTGGTTTTACAAACCACTTTGTGTGTCTCGCCTCCGGAATCCAAGGGTCCCTGACAGCCTGGTTCGTCAGCTGTGCACACATCATCGCCACCTATCACGCAACACCACCATCTGCACCGATCACTAACACATTACATCATTCACACACAACTATGACGCCATCCACGTCACTGATGACGTATGAAAAGTCAGAGAAACCCTCAGTTAGAAGCTAAACACAGAGACGCTAGAGAGCTTGTCTGAAATAACCCCAAAATGTGACGTCATACACCATCACTGATGACGTATCTAGCAAACGAAATGTCTGAAATAACAAAAAACTTGACGTCGTACACCATCACTGATGACGTACCTAGCAAACGAAATGTCTGAAATAACAAAAAAACCTTGACGTCGTACACAATCACTGATGACGTACCTAGCAAACGGAATGTCTGAAACAACAAAACACTTGACGTCATACACCATCACTGATGACGTATCGAGTAAACAATGTCTGAAACAACAAAACACTTGACGTCATACACCATCACTGATGACGTATCGAGTAAACAATGTCTGAAACAACAAAACACTTGACGTCATACACCATCTCTGATGACGTATCTAGTAAACGGAATCTATGCCTGCACAATACATTTTCATGCTGCATGATGATTTTGAATCAAGAGACTCATTGCATAGAAACAACAGAATAAAGAGGATCTCTTTTGCTGTCCACGATGAAATTCTTAAAGCAAGAAACGATCAGTTTTTAGTCGAGTGGGTTGTGATTATATTAATGTCCCCAGCATGATGCTACCCTTTTCGGGCCAAGAAACGTCATGCAGCGGAAATATGTTGGATACAGACTATGTGACGTGCGCTGTTGAGGATGTTTTAAAAAACCACCCATGAAAAATCAATAAAAGCTGCATAGAACATTATGACTTAAAACAAACCTACTAGAGTTTAATTCCGTTAGGCGAAAAAAAAGCGTAAAGGTAAAATAATTGTGATGTGTGAGAGAGAGAAAATGTGGCATACAAACCGAATCCTGAAAAGCAAAATCATTTGTTGTAATCAAGATTTAATTATTAATTAGCCTGTGGCCCCTATTCGGAGACCGACTATTTCAGGAAAGAGAAAGAATTGTCAGGCATATCATTTGCATTCACAAAAAGACATTTTCCACACTGCTTGTGACAGAAATACGTAGCAACAATTCAACCTTTGAAATAAAGTCATCCAACTTTGAATCTTTTATCATAAACAATGCTCAAGTCGTGTGCATGGCACTTTTCTGCAATCATTTGTATTCTTCCCAACAGCACATGACTCCATATAATATTTCATTTTGTCTTCTGTCAGATACATTCTCTAGCTCTGAATGATATTGGTGTAAGAAGCTCTCAAACCTTTTCTCTCCATACAAGTCTAGCTTTAGAAGATTGCAGAAATCATTTGATTCTTTCGATCCCTTTGAAATTAACGAATTTTCATTTCGTTCCTTATCTAGAGCTTTGAGATTCACAACGGTGACATAATGGCGTATGCGATCAGTTTTGCCCCCCATGAAAGTGCACACATACACACACACACACAATCTATCTATCTATCTATCTATCTAAACTATCTAACTATCTATCTATCTATCCATCCATGTCCATCCATCCATCCATCCATCCATAGCCATCCATCCATCCATCCCATCCATCCATCCATCCATCCCACCATCTCTCTGTCTGGCTGTCTGTCCTGTCTGTCTATCTGTCCAAAACTGTCTATCTATCATCTATCGATCTATCTATCTTCCTTCGATGAGACTATAAACCAGGCCCCCGTGTGAGAACGCAACGCAGAACATATTGCGCACAACGTATAAATCCTGATCCGCTTTTCGAAAGAGAAGGCCATTGTGTGGCGAGGAAACAGATGCAAAATTTACTAAACCCGCATACACACGCGGACTAATGTAAAAAAGCACATGATGCTTATTCCATTGTCCTCGATATAAAGAATAAAAAAAATAAAATAAAAGTATACAAAAATCTATCAATCTATCTATCTATCTATCCTAGCTATCTATCTATCTATCTATCACCTACCTACCTACCTACCTACCTACCTACTCCCTCCACCTACCGACCTACCTACCTACCACCTATCATCTATCTATCTATCTACTATATCTACACACACACCAACAACAAACGCCACACACACCAACTAACACTCACATACACACTCACACCACACACACACACACACACACACACACACATATACATACACACACAGAGCGTATATCGCACTGCGGGTCCGTACAAAGGCTGCATTAAAATATTTGTTAAAGAAAAAAAAGTCCACCCTTCATATTGCCTCACGGTGCAAGATCGAACACACGATACCCACAACACTTAGAATCTCGAGAATTAGAAGCTAGCTGGTTGCCTTATTATTAATTTGAATACCGTACCACTATGAATAATTATGATACGCGAAAAAATCAAAATCCCACATAGAGGAACCCTGTCACGATGATCGATGCGTCGTCCTCAAAATTTGACGTAAAAAGGTGAAGGTGTCCCATAACCTATAAAGGCCGTAGGGGAGTGAGGCGTCAGAGACCTTCCACTTCTCCAGGGGCCAGCATATTGAGGGCGGCGCCCATCTCCTTTCCCTCGCTGCTTTACCTTCCCTGACCGTAAAGAGGGCAGGTACCCATTTGCAGATGGGTGAACTGGGGGACTGTAGTGAAGCCAAGGCGCACAAACGGTCACCCATCCAAGTGATAACCATGCTCGATGCTGCTTAACCTTGGCTGGGGGGAAAACGAGTGCTCTGACCGATGAGCTATCCCATCCCCGCTGAAGAAATAACCGTAATAAACCCCAAAGACCGTCACGTCAGATTCTGACGTAAGCCTTCATTGTGATTCGGAGTTAGCAGTAAGAGAGCCGGGCTGTCACAACAATGACGTCAGAAGGACGTAGCGTCCGTGTTACTGATGACGCAATGTCACGTTACGGACGACAGTTATAAAACTCATCCAAATAAATAAACGAGATACCGGAGAGTGACTCTTTCTTCAAGTGACACAGCAAGTTCACAGTGTCCCTAAACATCGTCAGATTATGCGCATGTAGACATGAGTGGGTGTGTTGTGTGTGTGTGTGTGTGTGTGTGTGTGTGTGTGTGTGTGGTGCGAGCGCGCGGGCTCGCGTGAATGTTGGCAAAGATAAAAAAAAAACGCACTGTCCTTCGCCACACAATCACTCCTTTCTTTCTTCCCCTACACTATTCAAGTCCTCAGAACCCCCCCATACCCCTCCCTCCCTCCCTCCCCCCTCCCTTCAACCCTCCCCCTCCCGTTTCCTCCCTCTCCCCCTTCACCACTCCCCCTCCCTCTCCTCCCCATCCCCTTCCCCGCCCCTTCCATCCTCCTCCCCCCCTCTCCCCATCAATCCCCTCCCCTACCACCCCCCCTCCAACCCTAAAATCATCCACATTCCTCGTGGCTGGTTAAACCTTTACTGAATGTGTGAAATGAAGTCCATTATCATGATTAACATGGAATGCCATGCTTTACTGATGCCAAGGAGAAGACATGAGTTAGTACTTCAGTGTCCACCAACAGAGCCATCAGTAAGGAAGTGATGCGAACCAGTCCTGGATTCTTCCGCTCTTCCCGTCTTGTCTTTCAAAAGAAAAAAAAAGCTCCGCCGCCCCCGCACTATTTCAGTTTCCAATTGTTGTTTGTTAGGATAACAGACTGGGGGACAGGACCCTGTTGTTAGAACCAGGAAGAGAAAGAAAAAAGAAAGAAAGAGGGGGGAGAAAGAGAGGAAGGAGAAGAGGAGAGAAAGGAAGACGGAGAGGAAGAAGAAGGAAGAAGGAAAGAGAGAAGGGGAGAGGAAAAGAAGGATGAGTAGGCGAAGGGAGAAATAGAAGGAGAGGAGAAATGGAGGTGGAAAGGGAGGAGAAGAGGAAGGATTGAAGGAGGATGAGAAAAGAGGAAGGGAGAAGGATGATAGAAGGGAAGAAATAGAAGGAGGAGGAGAAGATGAGTAGAAGGGGAAGAAATAGAAGGAGGAGGGAGAAGGAGCAGAGATAAATGAGGGGAGGAGGAGAGCAAATGAAGGAGGAGGAGAAAAAGAGAGGAAGGAGAAGGGGGAGGAGGAGAAAGGGGGAGGAAGGAGAGGAAGAGGAGGGAGGGAGGAGAAGGACGAAGAAATATGAGTAAATGAAGAAATAGAAGGAGAGGGGAAGGAGAGATGGAGGAGGAGAGCAAGATGAACAGAGAGAGGAGAAAGAGAGGATGGAGAAGGAGAGAAGAGGAAGGAGAAGGAGAAGGAGGAGGAGAGGAGGAGAGGAGAGAAAGAAGGATAAGAGGGGGAAAGTAGGAGGAGAGGAGAAGAAGGAGGCGCAGGAAGGAGAGAATGATAAAGAGGAGAAGGAATAAAGAAGGAGAGAGGAGAAGAAAAGAAGAGGAAGAGCGAAAAGGAGAAGGAGAGGAAGGGAAGGATAAGGAGAGGAGAAGCAGAAAAAGAAGAGGAAGAAAGGAAGGATGAAGAGAAGAATGAGGACGAGACGGAGGAAGAATGACGAAAATAAGCAGAGGAGGAGAAGAAAAAAAGGAGTGGAGAAGAGGAGCAGAAAGGAAGAGAAGAGAAAGGAGAGAAAAAAGGAGGAGGAGGAGAGGAAGAAAAAGGAGGAGGAAGGAGGAGGATGAAAGAAGAAGTAGAAGGAGATCATAGGGGAAGCAGACAGAGGAGAAAGAAGGAGGAGAAGGTGGAGAAGAATAAGGTTTCCGGGTACTAATTTCAAGACATTTATTATTATTTTTCTGTAGTATGCCTATATTAAACCGTATGGTTATCATGCTATCAAAACCACCGAATTCCGCTCTTGCCAAGTCTTTTCTTGCTAAATTGAAGCGGATAAAAAAGAAACCATGTAGTCCATATAAATTACGTAATCCGAAATCCATCCAAAATAGATTAGCTTTTTTCTGGTAAAATTGTTTAACTCAGCAGAAAAAAAAACAACATCAATTTTTAAAAAAGATTTATTTTCATTCTTTAGTTCTGAGAAGAATGAAAAAGCACTCATGCGCTTACTTGTTTTAAACATCCCGTCCTGTGTGTAATGCAGTTTTGTCACTGTTTTCCAACCATACGGCCCGCACAGTGACCTACTCTCAAAAAAGCAGAGCAGGTATTAACTGTACGCATATGTTCAGCGTCTGTTCGCACACGGGACCTCGGTTAATAGTCTCATCCAAAGGCCTTTTGGGAAGAGTGGAGTCAGCACTGATGTTAAACGCTTCGATTTGTTTACTTTACAAGATTCAGCGCTATATAAGTTCCATACATCATCATCATCATCATCATCATCATCATCATCATCAATAACTCCATGGGAAAATATCCCCTTGAACGGGATTCGACCCCTGATTAGCAGATCACATTTCTGTTTGCAGCAAGTGCATGTCAAGATAAAAGTACTTTAAAACAAACAACAATAACAACAACAACAACAAGAACAAACCAACAAACACAACAAGACCAAGAAATCAAACACTCACACCACCAACAACCAAGAAACCCAACAAAAAACACCAAAACCAAGCAACAAAACATGAGGAAGAGGCAAAATGATTCACAAATCTGATCATACAATTCTGTATTTGTCCTGCCCACCACAAAGACCAGATAACTTCATTTAACAGTGGCCGATCGCCTCGCGAGCCAGTCCAAGGATAACGATTAGATACCGGTTTGTAGGTTCGGATAGGTCAAAAGAACGAGAAACACTACATTATCAAGTCATAAAGCGTAGATGCACTGTACTTTCGGCCATCATCTCGATCCGATGTGACCTTTTCTGATGAATTTAACCCACTGTACCCCGAATATTGCTAACATTCCACCCATTCCATTCTATCCGTAGTCCCTTGGATCCCGAGGGGGCACTGATGAATGAATTTTGCCAACCAGCTTCCTGCACCACCCGCGTACCTCTCTTTCCGAGCAGTTTGTTTCCACTTAAGGCCAGTCCACCTCTCTGATGTTGTATTCCCCGCGTGTTCCTCCTGCCCTTCGACCACCCCCTTGTACTGTTCCCTGTAGGACCAGTCTTGGCCAGGTCCAGATGTTCATGTGACGTGCCGTTACCAACTTTAGTTTTGCTTCGTTTTCACTGAAGTTAGGAGCTCTCATATGTCTGATGCGTCTTCACGATCCTCTTAGTGATAGTGATCTCTGTATGAGATACAAGTAGTGCGGAAAGCAGCTCATCTCCATTGCCTGCATCCTTCTTTCAATGTTTGCCGTTAAGGTCCACGTTTCTTCAGCATACAAAAATATAGACAAATCAGGGAACGCATCAGTCCTGATCTGAAGCTGATGGTCCATAGTTCATGTCATTCCAGAGGACTTTCAGATTGGTCATTGCACTGTGACTGGGCAATCCTGAGAGTACCATCAGGTTTTGATCCTTTATCCGATACTATAGCTCCTAGAAATTTGAAGCTATGACGGTCTCAATTCTTGCCGTCTTAATTAACATAATGGCGGATCCTACCACTAAGGAACTTTTTTTCTCCATCTTTTTTTGATTGTTTTAAATAGGTCATCGCTTAGAGCTTACGCTGTCACCAATGGTGAGGTTTTTTATATGCCGCGTTTTTTTACTCCACCATTAAGGTAGCCGCATTCCGACCTCGGGGATGAAATGTCTAAACAGGACACAAATGCGCATGCATGTTTTCTAAATTTGTCATCCGTTCCAACTTCACTCTGTCGAACCTAAGCAATCAGATCGCAAGCCCAAAGCTCTAACCACGCCGGCTAAGGTAAAGGTAAGGGTTGTCCCATAACCTATAAGGTCGTAGGGGGAAGCCAGGCATCAGAGACCTCACTTCTCCTAGGGCCAGCATATTTGAGCATGCGCCCATCTCCTCTCCACGCTGCTGTTACCTTCCCTACCCAAAGAGCAGGTACCCATTTACAGCTGGTGAACGGGGGGGACCTTTACTGAAGGCGCGCAAACGGTCACCATCATATTAGTAACCACACTTGAGCGCCTGGCTCGGGGAGAGTGAGTGCCTCGGACTACTTGAAGCACTCCGTGTCTCACTCCCACCCCAAATAACGACCTTGCCAAAAAAAGTAACAGCAACTCAGAATACATTTTTTTATTCCTGAAAATAATGTTTTAACTTATGATACATTGGAAAGTACATCCATCATTTTCAGGTTCATAGTTGTCTTTTCCTCACAACGATTTGCCAAATCGCCGAAATAAGGCTAGACGCGGCGTCATCTCTCTTCACACGACTTCCGTCTTTTACCTAAACGCAGATAATGGCAGAGCTGAGACCGAAGATTATGAGGAGGCTTACCATGGCATCGCTTTCGTGTCCTACCCCACGACCGCCAAGGTCACGGACGATGGTGATGATGCTAGAGATATGGCGATGACGTTAAAAAAAAGAAAACTGCTAAGAGGTTTCAATGAACACCAGCTTTGCAGACTGCCAAAAATGACATAATAATTATAAAACACGTTAACTTTACAGGATAGATACATGAGAAGAAGAGTGTAGTAAATAATGTATGACCATAAACGATGAATTTTAGTCCAATGTACATAACAACCGCCAACCCCAAAAATAAATCACCGACTTCCACTATTGGATCCTGGGCATCCTGTCACGTGTGAGATACGTGAGCTAAAAAGAAAAAGAAAAACCCCAACCCAAAACGGAATAAAAAGAAATAAAAAAGGAAAGAAAGACCCAACAATATCTAAAATAGTAAGGAGCATTGTTTGAGAACCAACATGGAGTATTATTTGAAAAACGTGATCATTTTAATCAGTTTCTTTTTTTTAAGCATTCCAATTTCCCATTACATTACAATTTGCTTCAATCTGTGCAGTTGTAACCCTAAACGGATGAAAAGACCCCCCCTAGAGACCTATGCTTAGAACACTTGGATCATTATTCTGCAATGCAGTCTTCTCACATCATTTATCCATGTATTTCATGAACATATCAAAATAAATTAAAGAATACAAAATACAAAGTTAAACATATCGCAAGCTGACCACTGAAAGAATTCACTTTCAAGTTAGGTTTTCGTTGGTTTAGGGGGTTTGCTGAGGCCAAAGCGTTACCAAGAGCTTGTAGTACCAGGGAAAGAATACCAAACGTTAACAGATGTATGGATCTGATTTTGGGTGTTTCTGGCAAGGTATAATCCAAAGCTCACCCCCTCCCCTCCCACACACACACAACGTTTCGGCTACTGCCTGTCTCCATGTCCAACGTCCTTGGCTCTAGTAACAGCATCAAATTGTTAACTACCAAGAGGATGCCCAGGGCCTGTCAGTAAAAATAAGTATACAACCACAATCTGCAAATTCTTGCTGGGAATTCCTCTTTTCTAACCTCTCCTTGTTTTCCGCTTCGGTTTTCTCTTCTCCTGTCATCGCCTCCTGTCTATTTTTGGGTAGTTTTTGGGGTCCATTCTCCTAGCCTTTTTTACTTTTTCCAGAAATACCTTAAATGATAAAATGGTCTTCTACACTCGACGAGGGTTTACAGCCAGAGAGAGAGAGAGAGAGAGAGAGCGAGAGAGAGAGCGAGGAGAGAGAGAGAAGAGAGACAGAGACAAGACAGAGAACAGAGAGGAGACAGAGAGAGAGAACGAGAGACAAGACAGAGACAGAGAGAGAGACAGAGAGAGAGAGGACAGAGAGAAAGAGAGAACAAGAGAGATATGAGAAAGAGAGAAGAGAAAGAGAGAGAGACAGAGAGATAGAGAGAGAGAGAGAGAGAGAGAGATAGAGAGAGAGATTGGATATATTAACTTATTTATTTTACTTTATTCTTTCATTTTGTGGATAATGGAATTAAACACTCATGTGGTGTTTTTTTTTTTATTTACATCCATAACAACCCCGTGTGGTATGCAAGTTTGTCAATTTTGTCATACGTTCCCACCGCAACACAATAACCTACTCTTCCGAAAAGCGGGAACCGATTTTAAACGATGTACACAAGATGTTTCTGAGATAGAGAGGTAGAGAGAGAGAAAAGCGACGAAGAAGAGAAGGAGAGAGAGAGAGGAGAGATAAGAGAGAGAGAGAGAGAGAAGAGAAAGAGAAAAGTGAAAGAAGAGAGAGAGAGAAGAGAGAGAGAGAGACAGATAGACAGCGAGACAGAAGAGGAGAGAGAGATTGTATTTATGTATTTATTTATTTTATTCTTTCATTTCGAGAATAATGGAAGAAGCACTCATGTGCTTTTTTTTTTTTCCATCCACATCCCGTCTGTACGCAGTTTTGTCAATTTTGTCATCCGTTCCCACCGGCACACAATGACCTACTCTTCCGGAAAGCGGAACGGGTTTTAACGTGTACGCAAGATGTTCTGAGAGGGAGAGAGAACAAACAATTTTGAACAATTTTTATTTTTCAGAGGGTAGTAGATTAAGCATTACATGCTTTTTTACATCCAGCCCTCAGAGAGAGAGAGAGAGAGAGAGGAGCGAGAGAGATGATAGAGAGAAGAGAGAGAGAGAGAAGAGAGAGAGAGGCGAGATTTTTTCATTTAATATCAAGGGTTATAATGGATAAGCACTTGTGTGCCTTTTTTTAATCCAGTCCCCGTGTTATCGGGTTTGTAAACTCTGTCATCCGTTCCCACCGGCACTAAAATACAATTGCCTACTCTTACAAAAGCGGAACGGTTTTGACGTGTACGCTAGATATTCTGAGAGAACGAAAGAGGAGAGAAAGAAAGAGAGGGAGAGAGAGAGAGAGAGGAGAGAGAGAGAGGAGAGAGAGAGAGAGAGCGAGCGAGAGAGAGAGAGAGAGAGAGAGAGAGAGAGAGAGAGAGATAGCGATCGAGAGAGAGAGAGAGAGCGAGCGAGCGACGAGAGGAGAGAGAGAGAGAGAGAGAGAGAGTAGAGAGAGAGAGAGAGAGAGAGGACGAGAGAGCGAGAAGAGAGAGAGCAGAGAGCGAGGAACACGAAACGGCAGGAGAATGGACCCCAAAAGCTACAGACAATAAACAAGGAGGCGATGAAGGAAAAAAGAAAACGAGCAGAGACTAGGAGAGGGATAGAAAGCAGGCAATTCCCAGCACCGCAAAACACAGTCATCTTCCCATAATTTTTCGACATTCTTTGCTGGTCCTGGTGGCCATTACCAAGCTGAACCCAGGCTTCACCTTTCATGCCGACTGAGTACAAATGATGGACATGGATGGTTTACGAGGAGGCCACTGGGACACAGAACTGACCTGTAGAGGAGAATCAGTGGTCAGACGTCAACCCCCCCCCCCCCCCCCCTCCCTCCCACCCCCGAACAGAAGTATTCTCCACTCCCCCACCCCCTCCTCCCGTGGGGATGGCCCGGGGGAGAGGGGGTGGTGGCTACTAGTCATATAAACAGCATCCCCACCTTCTGTAAATACTGTTGCCGGGAATTTCCCTTCTTATCTTCCCTCTCTTTGTTTTAGGCCTTGTTCTTTTTTTCTTACTGTCCACCTTACCTCCTTTCTTTGTCTTTTTTTCTGCCTCTGGTCTTCTCCTGCCCTTTTTTCTACCCCAGAACGACTTAGAAGATGACCGTTCTCTCCCATGCCGAGTCCACTCGCTGGGCCCGACTTGTCAGGCGCTTAATTAATGGCAGTGTGACGCATTTTCGCTCATATGACAGACAGCAATAGCTGCTGTTTGAGCGTTCGATAAAGAAGTATGTTTTTTACTAAGAGAGATAGGCAAAGAAGAAAAAAAAAGGGAGTGAATTGCGTGTTTAGCATCACAGTTTCCGACCAACCATACATAAGCCGTTGTTTTGCTGTTTGGGTTTTACCATTGGTTTTTGAGGTTTGTTGTTTGCTTTTGTGGGAAACAAAAACCTCAAGAGTGGACTGCCGGGCTAGAGTGGAACGATTTGCTATGGAAAAGCACAAGGACTGCAGCGAGTGAAGGAAGCTGGTTGCAAAATCGTCAGTGAGCCCACCACGGTCCAAGGGACTACAGAAAGGTGAAGGCGAAGGAAAGGCAGCTTGTGTCCAATTAAGAAACGCATCCTGAGATGAGAGCTCAAGAAAAAAATTCATCCAAATGTTTGCTAAATAAGAAAGAGGTTAAAAGATAAATATTAAAAAAAGAGAGACTTCAACAAAAGAATCACGATCTAGGTCCAAGCATGAAAACCCCCCATGATAGACCTGATTGGTAAGTGGTTTGCTTTAAATGATGAACAGAAGCCAATCTTTATCCAAAAAAATAATGAAAAGAAGAAAAAAAAGCTGATAGAAATGACTACAAAAGTCGGCTTAACAAAATTAGGAAGAGGCACTTCTCAATGCTTGGTTACACAGTTTTTATGTGAAAATGAACAGTATTTTGGTATACCCCCCCCAAAAAACCCCACAACACCCCCGAACAAACAAACAATTAAACAAACAAACCAGCTTAATAAAGTGAGTGCCTTCACAACAAATAACTCAAACAAGACTCGGCTCCAAAATAGGAAAAGGTAACTCCAATAACGCGGAACAAATAGACTTACACAAACGATAAACAAACCCTTTCGATTCTAAAACGGGAAACGACAATCCTGAAAGACTGTCGATCTGTAAATGATCCCCCTTTCGTAAAATATATGGAATACTTCATGTAACCCTCCCCCAACCCACCACCCTGCGACTTTCAACAAAAGCAGGTCATACTGAAGCAGCCGTATTCTCTGTCCCAATGAGGGCTTCAGTCAGTCATTAGACTAGAATGATTCCAGAAGTGAAACATGAACCATATCAGATTTACCACAGGGGGCGGAATAGCCTAGTGGTTAGAGGTTGCTCTCGCGCTTTGACGGCCCCAGGATCGAGCCCGGGTTCCAGCCACAGAAACACAGTCATCTTCCAGAGATGTATACAAAGAGATTGTTTTGCCCTGGAGTTAACTAACATCAGTGCTGACTCCACTCCCCACCCCCCCGAAGTCCATCGGATGAGATTGAAACCGAAGTTCCGTGTGCCAACGCACGCTGAGCATATTTGCGCACACGTTCAAATCTGTTCTACTTTTCAGAAGAGTAGGCCATGGCGCGCGGGTAGGAACGGATGGCTAAACATCCCACTATTGTATAAAAACGAATGTGTCGTGTTTAGACATCATATCCGAAGTCGGAATGCGGCTACCATAATGTTGGCAGAAACGGTTGCATACGCAAAATTTTCACCGTAGGTGAACCTCATAGCTTCAGTTAAGGAACAATAAAAATCAACAATCGAACAAAAAGTTACTACAAATACGAATAAAATGAATCCTGAACGTTTATGGTCTAAGGCATTTCAGTGTCATCAATATATTGAAATTATTCCAGGAAAATAAGATTTTTTTGAGCTACGAATATTCCTGTGACTAAAAAAAGCAAAAAAAGAGCAAGTTTAACCTCTTTAAACAGAAAGCAAAGTTGATGTCTTTCTATAAAGCTGTTCCTACTATATTATCAAACTCAATATCGGTTCATATAACATTCAACCCCTTTCGCCCCATCTTTTTAACTTCTAGATTTTTGTGTATGTAGCGTTTATGAAACACATCTCGAAAAATGACTACCCCAAACCCCAAAGTGTTTGAATTTTGCACAGAGTATATTGATCCACCCCCCCGAAATAAAGAAATACTCACGCCGAAAAGTGTGAAACGAGCCATGATTGGTGGAAAATGGGAGGGGAATTCTTTTGAGCACTAAATGGAACAACGGAAACTGGAAACGGACAAAACTGGAGCTACTACTACTGTTTGTCAACTCTCAGCAGACGACACAGACGTCCCACTGTAGAAACGCTTTGCAGGAAGAGCCAAGAAAGAAGCAGAACTGCCACTACCAACTTGGAC
>CM054161.1:48438556-48451056 GCA_028751875.1 Rapana venosa
CACTTCTCTTTCCTTCACCGCTTCCCCCCCCCCCCCCCCCCCCCCCCCCCCACCCCCCCACACACACACACACCCGACCCCTATTCTCTCACTCATTCTCGTTTCGTCATGCGAAAACGACCATGTCTGTCTGTCTGTCTGTCTATCTGTTGTGTTTTAAAGTGTTCTATCTGTTTTGTTTAAAGTGTTCTATCTGTTTTGTTGTAAAGTGTTCTATCTGTTTGTTTAAAGTGTTCTATCTGTTTTGTTTTAAGTGTTCTATCTGTTTTGTTTTAAGTGCTCTATCTGTTTTGTTTAAAAATTTCTATCTGTTTTGTTTTAAAGTGTTCTATCTGTTTTGTTTTAAAGTTTTCTATCTGTTTTGTTTAAGTGTTTATCTGTTTTGTTTTAAGTGCTCTATCTGTTTTGTTTTAAGTGCTCTATCTGTTTTGTTTAAGTGCTCTATCTGTTTTGTTTTAAAGTGCTCTATCTGTTTTGTTTTAAAGTGTTCTATCTGTTTTGTTTTAAAGTTTTCTGTCTGTTTTGTTTTAAAGTTTTCTATCTGTTTTGTTTTAAAGTTTTCTATCTGTTTTGTTTAAAGTTTTCCCCACACATAGTGTATATAGAAGACTGGACTTTAAAATACAAAAAGAAAACGAAAACAACGAGTATTTCGCATCTTTCTCTTTTCTGTTGTGGAAAACTCCACAAGGTGAAAATGGTGTTTAGGGTGGCCGCCAAAACCCCCCTCAAACAAACCAACAAAAAAAACCCAAACAAAATACACCCCCCCCCCCCCCCCCCCCCCCCCAACAACCCCCCAAACCAAAACAACAAACCCCCCACACCCTAAGGCAATTGTGTCCTCGTTGAAATAATTTCAGAGCTTGCTGTAAGAAGGAGGGCTTGGACTGTCTATCTCAAGAGACAAAGACTTCTTTTGCCGTTTGTTGTTTTCCCTCGACACTTACTTACTCTGTTTTCTTTTATTTTGTGTTTCTTTTTCTTCTTTTTTTTTTCTCTCTCTCTCTCTCTCTGTCTTTTTTTAAATTTTTAAGTTTTATGAGACGGTTTGTTGAAAAATGCTAACGTACAAACACCTGAATATTTTGTATATTTAATTTTTTGTCTTTCTTTCTTTTCTTTTCTTTCTTTTTTTCTTTTATTTTCTTTTTTCTTTCTTTTTCTTTCTTTTTTATTTTTTTTTATTTTTTTATTATTTTTATAAACAAACTCGTCTGCCCTTAGTGTTTCTTGCATCATTTGTGTGGTCTGTGCTTGATATTAATCTTAGTTGTTGCGACTTCAAGGCTATTTTGTAATACACACAAACACACTTACGCGCTTGCGCGTGTGCGAGCACACACACACACACACACACACACACACAGACACACACACGCACACACACACACACACACACACACACACACACACACACAGAGAACATTTTGCGCACACGTTAAGACTCATTCCGCTTTTCAGAAGAGTACGCCATTGTGTGCCGGTGGGAACGGATGACAAAATTGACAAAACTGCATACACACGGGGTGTGGATGTTTTTTAAAAAAAAAGCACATGAGTGCTTATTCCATTATCCTCAAAATAAAAGAATTAAATAAAGATAAAATAATATATAAACACGAGGAGGGTGGGGTAGGATGGGGGAGGTAGGGGTGGGGCGAGATAGCCTGGTGGTTAGAACATTGTGCTCGCGATCTTATGGCCTGGGTTTGAGCCAAGGTTCAAGCCACCACAGAGACACCCGTTGAAGGGGGGATATTTTCCCCTGGAGTTAACATCAGTGCCGACTCCACTCTCCCCAAAAGTCCTTCAGATGAGACTATAAACCGAGGCCCCGTGTGCAAACGCACGCAGAACATCTTGCGCACACGTTAAAACCCGTTCCGCTTTTCGGAAGAGTAGACCATTGTGTGCCGGTGGGAACTGATGACAAAATTGACAAAACTGCATACACACGGGGACTTGATGTAAAAAAAAAAGCACATGAGTGCTTATTCCAGTATCGTTGAAATAAAAGAATAAATAAAGATATCTCGAAATAAAAGAACACACACATACACAAACACACAAACACACACACACACACACACACCACACACACACCACACACACACACACACACACACACACACACCACACACACAACACACCACCACACACCACACACACCACACACGTAGTTTGATTTGTATAGTTTACCATAGATTAGGGTTTTTTTAATTCTATGTCTGCGTATACATTATCTTTTTTTCTCGCTTTTTTTTCTTTTGATAGATGGCTTGATGAAAAAAAGCAAATGCTTATTCAATGTACCATCTGAAAATAAGAGTTTGACTTTGACTTTGACTTTGACACACAAAACACACACACAACACACACAACACACACAGACACACACACACACACACACACACACACACACACACACAACACGCACACAACACACACAAAAAACACACACAACAATAACAACACACACACACAGACACACACATACACACAAAACGCACTACACACATACACACACACACACATACACACACGCACATACACACATACCACACACAAACACGCACACACACCATACACAACACACAACACACACACACCACCACACACAACACACACACACACACACAAACACACACACACACACACACACACACACACACACCACCACACACACACACACACACACACACACACACACACACAACCTGGTATTACTTAAAGTGGAAAGACGTTAAACTAAGACTACTACTAGAACACACACATACCCACACACCCACACCCACCATTTTACACACTAAAGAACACATCGCTTTCTATAATCACACTAAGGGAAGGTTTTTGTTTTTTCTTTTTTTCTTTTTTTTTTCTATTTTTTTTCTTGTCTTCTTTAAACCTCATTCCTGTCTTTAAGAAAAAAAAAGAAAAAAAAACGAAGAAATAAAGGGCAGGAAATTTAATAGGACAGATACGACGCCAAGGACCAAACACAAACAGCCTTGGCATCCTGAAGTTATTGATTATTATTATTATTATTTTATTATGATGGCATTATTGTCACAAGATGTCTCTTCTCTACTCAGCGTGAAATTCCAGCATTTTTCTGTTCATTTGGACGAAAGGAGAGGCGGAGGAGAATGTGACGCGTGTAAGATGTTGAGAGATGTAGGACACACAGCAATGCAACAAGGGCCGTTATTTATTATTGTTTTGTTGCTGTTGTTGGAACAAAACGGTCTTTCTTTGTTGTTTCCTCTCTTTGCTCTGTCTTTGTCTCTGTCTCTCTGTCTGTTTGTCTGTCTATGTCTCTCTGAGTATCTGTATGTCTTTCTGTCTTGTTTGTCTCTCTCTGTTCTCTGTTGATTTGTCTGATTGTCTCTGTTTGTGTCTGTCTCTCGTCTGTGTCTGTCTGCTCTTTTTCTCTCTCTGTCTTTCTCTCTGTCTCTCTATGTGTCTTTAGTCGTATGTTATGTATTTGAATGTGTTGTATTACTGGAAATTGATAGAAAGTTTTTTTTTTGTTTCTCGTTTACTTTTTAAACACTCCTTAGTTCTTTCACTTGTATTGTGGCCCAAGGCCGAAGTACAATTAAAATGTTCAGAATTCAAGTTTCAGAGTTAGAGTTCTCTCTATGTGTCTCTCTCTTTCTCTCCCTCTCTAAGTCTCTCTCTCTCTGTGTTTGTCTGTCCGTCTCTGTCTGTCTCTGTCTCTGTCTGTCTGTCTCTCCCTCCCCCCTCTCTGTTTGTATCTCTGTGTCTGTGAGACAGGGAGGTTTCCTAGCCGCTCATGAGAAATGGCTTTATAATGGAGATGTTGTGCCTGTGGTTAGCATATATAAATATTTAGGAATCTGTCTTTCCATCTTGGCTTAACTTCATAGACGCTAGTAGAAAAGACCTTGGGAAAAGAACAGTTTGTTACTTGTATTGAAAACAAAAGAAAGGAAAAAAAACAACAATGTCCTTTTTCCTCATGGATGAAACAAGTGGGATAGCACAGATGGACAGAATTGACAGAGGCGTGCCAATAATAATATTGTTTTTTCCATGTTGTAAAAAAACCAGAAAATAAAACAAAGCAAACTACGGTTTAGAAATGATAATTCATTTGATTTGTTTATTATGATATTTGATGCACAAAATTGATAACATCCCATAGTCTTACATGGCTCAGAACTTATGGGGTTGGAGGCAGCAGCAACGCAAAGCGGGTCAGTGCACTGAGTGTGTGTTTTGAAGCAAGTTTTAGGAATATATAAACGAACGCCCAAACCTGAAAGTCTCTCCAGGATAGCCCAGACCACAGCTGCAAAGATCACACTGAAAGTCCTCTGGAACGACAAGAAAATCGCCATCAGCTTCAAGATCATACTGATGCATTCCCTGGTCATGTCCATATTTTTGTACGCATGTGAAACGTGGACCATAACAGCAGACATTGAAAGAAGGATACAGGCAATGGAGATGAGGTGCTCTGCAAACTTCTTGGTATCTCATACAGAGATCACACTACTAATGAGGAAGTGAAGGCCAGAATTAACAATGCCTTAGGACCATAATTTGAACTCACTTTAGTGAAAAGACGCAAGCTAAAGTGGTTCGGGCACGTCACACGAACATCAGGACTGGCCAAGACTGTCCTACAGGGAACAGTACAAGGAGGGAGACGAAGAAGAGGCAGACAGAGAAAACGATGGGAAGACAACATCAGAGAGTGGACTGGTAGCCTTGAGTGGAACGATATGCTACGGAAAGAAGAGGACTGCGGGGAATGGAGGAAGCTGGTTGCAAAATCTTCAGTGGTGCCCCCACGGTCTACAGGACTACGGGATAGGCGAAGGTGAAGATAAAACGAATATCAAATGATCTTGTGAATAGTAAAGCAAATAGATATTTTTCCCCAAGTCATTCTGCTGTAAGGTGTGTTAGGTATTGGTTTTAAATCTTCAATATGGAAGAGCACAGACTACCTTTCAAATCTTACAGGATGCTTTTTGATTTAGATGCTAGGGGAAAGAAAAACTGGGCCACACACATACAGCAGTTACATATTCATATATTATGGCTTTGGACATGTCTGGCTTAATCAAGGTGTGGGAAATCTAAAAGAGTTTGTTGCTGTTTTGAGAGGAACCATGAATCTCCTTACCATGACATGGAGTCCACGCCATGACGACTATTTGCTGGGAACATGCAGACAATTGTCTTCTTCCCAGATGTGGAAAATATAAGGAAGAGAACGTTTCAAGGTTAAAGACGACAATGACAAAAGTGGGTCATCAGGTCACTGGTTTTACTGGGGCAACTTGGAAGCTGAAGGTAAAGGTCAAACGAACCAGAAAACAGCCAATCAAAAACCTCTCTGTGGGGTGCAATGCCCCGTGATATGATAATGACTGGTTCACAAGTCAACAGTCGCAGACGCCCGAGTGCGCAGGCGTGCGCGCGTGCGCGTGCGTTGCACACACCACACACACACACAACCACGCCACACACACACACGCACACAACACAGACATACACAACAACATGCGCACATACACACACGCGCGGCGCACACACAAACACACACACACAAAACACATAATTATATACACGCAAACGCACACGCACACACGCACACATATACACAGAGGTGTTTGTATTGTCTAAAATAAAGTTTTAGTGGATTGACGTTAAAACGAAGACAGACAGACAAACAGACAGACAGACAGACAGGCACACACACACACACTTATAAATAAAGAAACTTTGACTTTTACACACACACACACACACAACCACACACACACACACACACGACGCACGCACGCACCACGCACGCACCACCACGCACGCACACAACACACACACACACAACTACTATCTATCTATCTATCTATCTATCTACATCTATCTAACTTCTTCTATCTATCTATCTATCTATCTATCATTATCTTCTACTATCATCTATCTATCTATCTATCTACTATCTATCTATCTATCTATCTATCATCTATTATCTATCTATCTATCTATCTATCTATTATCTATTGTCTGTCTGTCTGTCTGTTCGTCTATTTGCACACACACACACACACACCCACACACCATATGTACGCACACACACATCATTCATTGCTTATTCAATGTACAATCTGGAAATAAAAATTTGACTGACACATATATTCACAACTCTCACACACAAACACACTCACTACACCTCCCTCCCCTTGCCTCACACACATACATACACACTTTATCGATTTTAAATACTACGCATGAACAATCTAACCAATTCTACATTTGTTTTAGATAGTGGCTTGATGAAAAAAAGCAATGCATTGCTTATTCAATGTACCATTTGGAAATTAAAATTTTGACTTGACTTGATTGACTTGACTATTATAAGGAGGATAGGTTTGAATTTCTTTGGAAAGAGTAGATTATAGGTTCATTTCGAAAACAAGTATGTTTGGATTTTTTAAGGTTAATGGGAGAGAGAGTTCCATGGTATTGGGCAAAAGCAGTACATCATTGATTAATAATCGGCAACTGAACGCAATGCAGATCTTGCTTTTGCTTGAGTGTTGAAAGAACCTGGATGGACTGTTGTGTGTGTGTGTGTGTGTGTGTGTGTGTATGTGTATGTGTGTGGGTGTGTGTAGTTTGTGGTGTTGTGTGGTGCGTGTGTGTGTATATGTGTGCATATGTGTGTGTGTTGTGTGTGTGTATGTTTGTGTGGTGTGTGTGTGTGTTTGTGTTGAAGTGATGAGTGTGTGTGTTTGAGGTGTGTGTGTTGTGTGTGTTGTGTGTGTATGTTGTGTTTGTGTGTTTGTGTTTGTGTGGTGTGTGTTTTGTGGTGTGTAGTGTGGTGTTTGAGTGTTGTGTGTGTGTTGTGTGTGTGGTGTGCATATGCGTTGGTTTGTGTGTGGTGTGTGTGTGTTTGTATGTTGTTGTGTGTGACTGTGTTTGTGTGTGTGTGTGTGTGTGTTTTGTGTTGTGTTTTGAGGTGTGTATATGTGTATGTGTGTGTGATGAGTGTGTGTGTTTGTGTGGTGTGTGTGATGATGGTGTGTGATTGTGGTGAGAGAGGAGAGAGAGAGAGAGAGAGATGAGAGAGAGGAGAAAGAGAGAGAGAGGAGGAGAGAGAGAGAGAGAAGAGAGAGAAGCGAGACGAAAAGAGAGGGGGAAGGAGAGAGAGGGAGGAAGAATGAATTTGAAAGAGGGGACAATACGCTCGAAGAGAGAGAGGTCAAAAGAATTTTGACAAATACAACATAAGTAGAAAAAAGAATTAAACAACATAGAAAAAATAAATAGGGAAAGGGAAAAAAATAAAGATATGTTTAAAGGTAATTCTTTTCGTTTTTTTTTTTTTTCTTTCCGTGTTTTTGTTTGTGGTTTTTTTTTTTTGTATGGTTTTATTTTTGTTCTTCTTGTGTTTTTTTTTTTTTTTTAGGTTATGAGGGTTTTAGAAGTGGATAATGGTTTATTATGATATGCTGTTTAAGCTGTGATTGTGCATTTCTTTCTAGATAGTGATGGTATATACTTTGCTCGTCTTGCGTATATACTATTATGATATCTTACTTTTGATATTCCTGAGGTCGGAATTCGGCTACATTCCTGGTGGGTAAAAACGGCCACTAAAAAAAAATTTCACATTGGTGCCCTGGGACACTGCCAACGACACAATGTATAACATATCAATAGAATGGTAATACAAACAATAATAATAATAATAATAAAAAACAAACAACGACATACCAACGAGCGCGAGTACGACGGCAATATTAATTTGATGATAATATAATAATAATAATATATATGATGATTTATAATATTTGTGTATATTATTATTAATAATATAATGATGATATAATATAATATAAAATAATATACAAAACAACGAACACGACGACGGTACGAGCGACGACTTCGATGATTTGTATATTATATTATGATAATATAATAATGAAAAGAGAAGAAGAGAGAATGATTAATTGATGATATAATGATACAACAACAACAAATAAAATAATAATATATAATAATAATACTAATAATAATTAACTAATAATAATATAATAATAATAATAATAATAATAATAATAATGATAACCAACAAACAACAACAATCACCAATCAACACAAACAACACAAACACAACAACCACAAACAACAACAAACAACAACAACAACAACAAAAAAAAAAGAAGAAGAAGAAGAAGAAGAAAAGAGAGAAGAAGAAGAATGACAACAACAACAAACAGACGACGAACGGAACAACGATGATGAATGAGATGATGATAATAATACTAATATAATATAAATAATAAATAATAATGATGATTATAAATAATAATAAAATAATTGCATGAATGACTCGAAATCTACTAATAATCAACAATCGTCAAACACAAAAGATTTAAACAACTGATCTCACATTGTCTCTTCTCTTCTCTTATAACTTACCACGAGACATGATATGTATTAAGTTAAACAGTAAAGTACAAAAAAGCAAACACAGAAAGACAAACAAACAACATCGCAATAAGCATAAACAACAGCAGAAATTCAATAATCACAAAGCAAACAATACAGATCACATAACAAACACGCAGAAACCACCAAACCAAATAACCATCCACCAACAACAACAAACAACTAAGAGAATAAACCAATCATGCAGTTATCAAACAGTTTCATCCTGCTTGCGCCCCCCCCCCCAAGAAACCCCCAGGCCATCCCCCCCCAAACCCTTTTGGGCAACATCAACCCCCTTTTTTAATTTTCCTGGTTATTTGTGAATTGGTTGTAGGAAGGGGGGAAATTGTCCGCTGAAGGGTGTGTTGGTTGCCAGAGGCGGTACCTAAGAGGAAAGGGGGGATATTGGTGGTAGTCACGACCTGAAGCTTCATATGAAAGGGGGGAAGATAGATTAATTGGTTCCCTTCCCCAAAACAAAAAAGGGAAAATAAAATTTGCGGACGGGACGAAAGGAGAGGCGGAGGAGAATGTGACGCGTGTAAGATGTTGAGAGATGTAGGACACACAGCAATGCAACAAGGGCCGTTATTTATTATTGTTTTGTTGCTGTTGTTGGAACAAAACGGTCTTTCTTTGTTGTTTCCTCTCTTTGCTCTGTCTTTGTCTCTGTCTCTCTGTCTGTTTGTCTGTCTATGTCTCTCTGAGTATCTGTATGTCTTTCTGTCTTGTCTGTTGGCACAGCAGCCACTGTCTCTCTCTGTTTCTCGTTGATTTGTCTGTTTGTCTCGGGTTTGTGTCTGTCCTCTGTCTGTGTCTGTCTGCCTCTTTTTCTCTCTCTGTCTTTTCCCCTGTCTCTCTCTATGTGTCTCTTAGTCGTATGTTATGTATTTGAATGTGTTGTATTACTGGACAATTGATAGAAAGGTTTTTTTTTGTTTCTCGTTTACTTGTTACCACTCCCCTTAGTCTCTTTCACTTGTATTGTGGCCCAAGGCCGAAGTACAATTAAAATGTTCAGAATTCAGAGTTCAGAGTTCAGAGTTCTCTCTATGTGTCTCTCTCTTTCTCTCCCTCTCTAAGTCTCTCTCTCTCTGTGTTTGTCTGTCCGTCTCTGTCTGTCTCTGTCTCTGTCTGTCTGTCTCTCCCTCCCCCCTCTCTGTTTGTATCTCTGTGTCTGTGAGACAGGGAGGTTTCCTAGCCGCTCATGAGAAATGGCTTTATAATGGAGATGTTGTGCCTGTGGTTAGCATATATAAATATTTAGGAATCTGTCTTTCCATCTTGGCTTAACTTCATAGACGCTAGTAGAAAAGACCTTGGGAAAAGAACAGTTTGTTACTTGTATTGAAAACAAAAGAAAGGAAAAAAAACAACAATGTCCTTTTTCCTCATGGATGAAACAAGTGGGATAGCACAGATGGACAGAATTGACAGAGGCGTCCCAAATAATAATTGTTTTTTCCATGTTGTAAAAAAACCAAAAAAATAAAACAAAGCAAACTACGGTTTAGAAATGATAATTCATTTGATTTGTTTATTTTTGATATTTGATGCACAAAATTGATAACTTCCCATATTTCTTACATGGCTCAGAACTTTTGGGGTTGGGGCAGAAAGCAACGCAAAGGGGTCAGTGCACTGAGTGTGTGTTTTGAAGCAATTTTTAGGAATATATAAACGAACGCCAAACCTGAAAGTCTCTCCAGGATTACCCCAGACCACAGCTGCAAAGATCACACGGGAAAGTCTCTGGAACGACAAGAAAAATCGCCATCAGCTTCAAGATCATACTGATGCATTCCTGGTCATGCCCAAATATTTTTGTACGCATGTGAAACGTGGACCTTTTAACAGCAGACATTGAAAGAAGGATACAGGCAATGGAGATGAGGTGCTCTGCAAATTCTTGGTATCTCATACAGAGATCACACTACTAATGAGGAAGTGGAAGGCCAGAATTAACAATGCCTTAGGACCATAATTTGAACTCACTTTAGTAAAAAGGGAGCAAGCAAAAGGGGGTTCGGGCACGTCACACGAACATCAGGAGGCCAAGACTGCCCTACAGGGAACAGTACAAGGAAGGGAGACGAAGAAGAGGCAGACAGAGAAAACGATGGGAGACAACATCAGAGAGTGGACTGGTAGCCTTGAGTGGAACGTATGCTACGGAAAGAAGAGGACTGCGGGAATGGAGGAAGCTGGTTGCAAAATTTTCAGTGGTGCCCCCACGGTCTAAGGCTAGGGATAGGCGAAGGTGAAGATAAAACGAATATCAAATGATCTTGTGAATAGTAAAGCAAATAGATTTTTCCCAAGTCTTTTCTGCTGTAAGGTGTGTTAGGTATTGGTTTAAATCTACAATATGGAAGAGCACACACTACCTTTCAAATCTTACAGGATGCTTTTTGATTTAGATGCTAGGGGAAAGAAAAACTGGGCCAAACACATACGGCATTTACATATTCATATATTATGGCTTTGGATATGTCTGGCTTAATCAAGGTGTGGGAAATGTAAAAGAGTTTGTTGCTGTTTTGAGAGGAACCATGAATCTCCTTTACCATGACATGGAGTCCACACCATGACGACTATTTGCTGGGAACATGCAGATAATTGTCTTCTTCCCAGATGTGGAAAATCTAAGGAAGAGAACGTTTCAAGGTTAAAGACGACAATGACAAAAGTGGGTCATCAGGTTACTGGTTTTACCGGGGCAACTTGGAAGCTGAAGGTAAAGGTCAAACGAACCAGAAAACAGCCAATCAAAAACCTCTCTGTGGAGTGCAATGCCCCGTGATATGATGATGATGACAGGTTCAAAAGTCAACAGTCGCAGACGCCCGAGTGCGCAGGCGTGCGCGCGTGGGGCGTTTCGTTGCACACACACACACACCACACGCACGCGCACACACACACCACGCACCACACAGACATACACCCCACCACATGCGCACATACACACACGCGCGCGCCACACAAACCACACACACAAACAACACATAATTATATACACGCAAACGCACACGCACACACGCACACATATACACAGAGGTGTTTGTATTGTCTAAAATAAAGTTTTAGTGGATTGACGTTTAAAACGAAGGACAAGACAGGGCAAACAGACAGACAGACAGACAGGCACACACACACACACTTATAAATAAAGAAACTTTTTTACTTTTACACACACACACACACACACAACAAAACACACACACCACACACACACGCACGCACGCACGCACGGGACGCACGCCCCGCACGCACGCACGCACACACACACACACTATCTATCTATCTATCTATCTATTATCTATCTATCTATCTAACTGTCTGTCTATCTATCTATCTATCTATCTATCTATTTATCATCTATCTATCTTATTATCTTTCTATTACCTATCTATCTATCTACTATCTATCTATCATCTATCTATCTTTTCTATCTACTATTATTTCTATCTATCTGTCTGTCTGTCTGTCTGTCTGTCTGTCTATTTGCACACACACAACACACACACACAACACACACCATAGTACGCAACACACATACATTCATTGCTTATTCAATGTACAATCTGGAAATAAAGATTTGACTTGACACAAAATATTCACACACTCTCACACACAAACACACTCACTCACCTCCCCTCCCCCTTGCCCTCACACACATACATACACACTTTTTTACGAATTAACATACATACGCATGAACAATCTAACCAATTTTTACATTTGTTCTTTAGATAGATGGCTTGATGAAAAAAAGCAAATGCATTGCTTATTCAATGTACCATCTGGAAATAAAATTTTGACTTGATTGACTTGACTTGACTATATTAAGGAGGATAGGTTTGAATTTTCTTTTTTGGAAGAGTTTGATTTTAAGGTTCATTTCGAAAAAAAGTAATGTTTGGATTTTTTAACGGTTAATGGGAGAGAAGAGTTCCAGGTAATTGGAGCAAAAGCAAGACATCATTGATATAAATAAAACGGCAAACTGAACGCAATGC
>CM054161.1:48453323-48470823 GCA_028751875.1 Rapana venosa
GCGTGCGTGTGTGTGTGTGGTTTGTTTTATTTACATTACCACTTGATATTGATGGTGTGTGTGTGTGTGTGTGTTTTGTGTGGAGGGGTACATCTTTGTAAAAAAGAAAACCAACCTTGGCTTTGGTTATTAAAAAAACTCATTAGTTCAGGAATAACGTAGCACCATTACATGAAATGACTACAACAAGCGTCCCTTATAACCAGTCCTCTAAGCCTGGACTTTGTGTCCAGAGTGAAAGGGGGAAAAAAACAACCTTGCCTTTGACTTAAACAATGTATTAGGACGTCCAGAACAATGTATCACCAATACATGAAATGAATACAACAATCAATCCTTATAAAAAGGGTAACGGTAAATGTTGTCCCACAACCCATGTGATCGTAGGGGAGCGAGGCGTCAAAGACCTCAGCTTCTCCAGGGGCCAGCATAATTATTGAGGGCGGCGACGCCCATCTCCTCTCCCTCGCTGCTTTACCTTCCCTGACCCTAAAGAAACAGGTACCCATTGACAGCTGGGGTGAACTGGGGGAACAATACTGAAGCCAAGACACACAAACGGTCACCCATCCAAACTGGGTAACCACGCTCGATACTGCTTAACCTTAGCTTAGGGGGGGGAGGGGAAGCGAGCGCTCTGACCACTGAGCTGCTATCCCGTCCCCATCATTCTGCAACGCTGATATCAGTCCTCTTGAAACCTGGACGTTGTGTCCAGCGTGAGCGGAAAGCCGGGAATCCCTCAGACGGAAGACAACCGCTGTCCTCTACGCATCGCGTCCTCGGGGTCGGTGAACTGGGTGGTGTTGCTGCACACTACCACCGCCTGTGAGATGACCATCGCCGCCTTCCCCTTCGACACCCAGCGATGCTCCATCATCTTCACCTGCTGGGCGTATGACACCTCCCTCATCCACATCCTCTCGCAGTCAGTCTGCCTGCCTACCTGTCTGTCTTGTTTTGTCTACCTGTCTGTCTGTTTTGTACTGTCTGTCTGTCTGCCTACCTGTCTGTCTGTTTTGTCTTGTCTGCCTGTCTTGTCTGTTTTGTTTTCCCTGTCTGCCTGTCTTGTCTGTTTTGTTTCCTCTGTCTGCCTGTCTGTCTGTTGTGTTTTCTCTGTCTGCCTGTCTGTCTGTTTTGTTTTGTCTGTCTGCCTGTCTGTCTGTCTCTGTCAGTCTGTCTGTCTGACTGTCTGCCTGTCTGCCTGACTGTCTGCCTGTCTGTCTTCCTGTCTGTCTTCCTGTCTGTCTGTTTGTCTGTCTGCCTGTCTGTCTGCCTGTCTGTCTTCCTGTCTGTCTGTTTGTCTGTCTGTCTGTCTGCCTGTCTGTCTGACTGTCTGTCTGCCTGTCTGTCTGTCTGTTTGCCTGACTGTCTGTCTGTCTGTCTGCCTGACTGTCTGCCTGTCTGTCTGCCTGTCTGTCTGTCTGCCTGCCTGTCTGTCTGTCTGTCTGTCTGTCTGTCTGTCTGTCTGCCTGACTGTCTGCCTGACTGTCTGTCTGTCTGCCTGTCTGTCTGCCTGTCTGTCTGCCTGCCTGCCTGTCTGCCTGTCTGTCTGTCTGCCTGTCTGTCTGTCTGTCTGTCTGTCTGTCTGTCTGTCTGTCTGTCTGCCTGTCAGCCTGACTGTCTGCCTGCCTGTCTGCCTAACTGTCTTCCTGTCTGCCTGTCTGTCTGCCTGTCTGTCTGTCTCCCGGTCTGTCTGACTGTCTGCCTGCCTGTCTGACTGTCTGTCTGCCTGACTGTATGTCTGCCTGACTGTCTGACTGTCTGTCTGCCTGACTGTCTGACTGTCTGTCTGTCTGCCTGACTGTCTGACTGTATGTCTGCCTGACTGTCTGACTGTATGTCTGCCTGACTGTCTGACTGTCTGTCTGTCTGCCTGACTGTCTGTCTGTCTGCGTGACTGTCTACGTGACTGTCTTCCTGTCTGTCTGACTGTCTGTCTGCCTGACTGTCTGTCTGACTTTCTGCCTGTCTGTCTGCCTGTCTGTTTGTCTATGTCTGAGGTTGAATCTCTCTCTCTCTCTCTCTCTCTCTCTCTCTCTCTCTCTCTCTCTCTCTCTCTCGCTCGCTCGCTCGCTCGCTCGCTCTCTGGGTCTGTCTGTCTTTCTGTCTGTCTCTCTCTCAGTATGAATTTATAATTTATCTGTCTGTCTATTTGTCTGACCCTCTGTCTGTCTGTCTGTCTCTCTCTCTCTCTTTCTCTCTCTCTCTCTCTCTCTCTCTCTCTCTCTCTCTCTCTCTCTCTCTCTCTCTCTCTCTCTCTCTCTCCCTCCCTCTCTGTCTCTCTCTCTCTGTGCATGTCAATACTTATCTGTAACCCTGGGGAATAAAGATTATCACTCAATCAACCAATCTCTCTCTCCATAATTATGTTCAGCTGTCTGCAAATACTCTTGTTTCCCGGTGATAGTGGCTTTTGTCCTACAAACCGTTGCCGAGGACAACTCTCCAGTTGCCATGGGGTTTTTTTTCACGTGCGCTAAAATGTGTGTTGTACATGAGATACCCGTTTATCGTCTCATCTAAAAGAAGACTAGGACCCAGACCAGGGCCCAAGGTCTAGTAGATGAGGGGACAGTTTTGGATCCAAAACAGGAATCTTTTGTTTTTCTCAGCTGCAGCTTCAAGATAATGGTGATAGTTTCGCGAATGCGACAGTTTTTGTCTACCATTAGGTAACTGCATTCCGACTACGGGGATAATGTCTGAACCCGACACCAGCGTGCATGCGTGTGTTTTTTTAATTTTTTTTTATCATCCATTTTTACCGGCACGTAATGGCCTACTCTTCTGACAAGCGGAACGGGTTTAAACGTGTGTGTGCAAGATGTTGTGCATGCATTCATTCACGGGGTCTCGGTGTATAGTCTCATCTGAAGGACTTTCAGGGAAGAGGAATCGGTACTGATGATAACTCCATGGTGAACAAAAGACAATCCCCTGCAACGGGTGTCTTCGTGATGGTTCGAACTCTGTCCCCCAGATCACATGCAGAAACCTCTAACCGCGATGCTATACATCCCCCCCCAACTCTCACACACACACACACACACACACACACAAGGAAGGAAGGTGGCAGGATGGTTAAGACGTTCGCCTGCCAACAAGTTAACCGTGAGGTTCTGCCCTTTCTTCCCAGATTGACCCAAAACAATCGAACTGAATGTCAAAGTCCTTTGGAGGAGACTATAAACCGAGGCCCCGTGTTCGAACGCATGCAGAACATCTTGCGCACACGTTAAATCCTGTTTCTGCTTTTCGGAAGAGTAGGCCATTGTGTGCCGGTGGAAACAGACGACAAAATGTACAAAACCGCATATACACGGGGTCAGGATGTAAAAAAAAAAAAAAGCACATGAGTGCTTATTCCATTATCCTCGATATAAAAGAATAAATAAAACACACACACACACACACACACACACCACACACACACACACACACACACACATCCCACCCACCACCCCTCACCCCAAACGTGGATGAAACCCACGATTCTTTCTTACCTAGACAGTGCTTACCTGTAGACCACTAACCCGTGTTATGTCAGTAAACATCCTCTCACCCGACAGGGAAAACCAAAACCTCCATCAAATCAGTAAGCAGACAGATTACCCAACACTGGAAGCAGTCAGGGGGAAGTTGTATTCCCTAACTAAGATCGTTTCTCACTGAAAATAGCCGCTGAGAATGCTTTCAAACCCCTTGCCGGCATGTATGTCCTTTGTTGGCGCTGTCCTCAAATCAGGCATGGTGTGTTTTTACAGTCTACAGGAGAAACAAGAGGAAGGGGGAGGCAAATATTGACGTGACCGACTTGTTGCTGCAGCAATGGTTATGTACACGAAAGCTGGTTTTGGGTCAGTCGTGTATTCATAGCGGAATTAAAGCGATACAGGGTGTGATTGAATTGACGGGTACATAGTTTTACATAGATTTCTCTGCCCTGAAACCACCACCCCCCACATACATACACACACACACATACACACACAGACACACACACACACACACAGAGACACACACACACACACACACACACACACACACACTCATTGTAGCAGTCAACAGCCTAAAGTGTTGTTTCTTTTTCTCCTGCGTCTACTGGGCCCAGTCTTAGGTAGGTAAGTAGCTGAGGTGGAGGACTGGGCGGAGAGTTTATCGTGTCCAGAGGTCGACCCCTCACCGATATGTCCAAGTTGGTGGTGTTGTTGTTGTGCGTTCCCCAGCTTAACACCCTGGGGGGTCACCCAGAACATGCACTCTTACTCACCCCACCTGGGAATCACTGTGAGATTGAAAGTACAACACTGGATGAGAGGTTTGCGTGTAGGACTGTTTTCGAGTACCTCGCCATAATCATAGGCAGCCATACTTCGACTTCAGGGGATTTATTTCTCTCCTTAATGTGGAGAGTGCAGGTTGTTATGTTAGGAGCTTTTCCTGGCTGAAGTCAATCTCAGCAATACATTTTACAACATAACAACATTTCAGTGCAGGCCTTGCCAATTAGCTGACATTGACAACTGACAAAGCTTTTGACCTGGGCCGATGTCCACGTGACTTATGAACACGTGACTTACGACCACGTGACTTATGACCAGGTGACTTATGACCACGTGACTTATGTCCACGTGACTTATGACCACGTGACTTATAAAATCAGGTGACTTATATGACCAGGTGTCTTATGACCACGTGACTTACGTCCACGTGACTTATGATCACGTGACGTATGACCTGGTGTCTTATGACCACGTGACATGACCAGGTGACTTATGACCAGGTGACGTATGACGAAGTGTCAGCGACCAAGTGGTAAAGCAGAGTGAATGAGTGAATGAATGAATAGATAAACGAACAAGTAGAACCCCAAAAAAGGGATAAATTTATTCTTTCTTTCTTTCTTTTCTTCGTTCCTTCCTCCTTTCCTTTCCTTTCTTTCTTTATTTCCTCCCCCTCCCTTCCTTCTTCTTTCTTTCCTTCTTTTCTTTATTCCCCCTTCCTTACTTCTTCCTTCCTTCCTACATTCTTCATTCCTTCCCTTCCTCCTTCTTTCTTCTTCTTTCTTTCTTTTTTCTTTCTTCCCCCTCCCTTCCTTTCTTCTTTCTTTCTTTTCTTTTCTTTATTCCCCCTTCCTTACTTCTTCCTTCCTTTCTACCTTCTTCATTCCTTCCCTTCCTCCTTCTTTCTTTCTTTCTTTCTTTTATTCCTTCACTGATCTGTTCTACATTCACGTTATCAGACACTACTCCAATCTGTTCTACATGGAGAGCGGGGAATGGGAGCTGTTCTCCGTCCTTCCTTCCTTCCGTCATTCATTCCTTCATTCATTCTTTCTTTCTCTTTCATTCCTCCCTTCTTTCCTTCCCTCCTTCCTGTCTCCTTTCCTTTGTTCCCTTCCTTCCTCCCCTCCCTCCCTCCTTCCTTTCTTCCTTCCTTTCTTCCTTCCTTTCTTCCTTCCTTCCTTTCTTCCTTCCTTTCTTCCTTCCTTTTTTTCCTTTCTTCTTTCCTTCCTTCCCTCCTTCCTTCTTTCCTTACTTCCCTCCTTCCTTCCTTCTTTCCTTCCTTTCTTCCTCCCTCTTTCCTTCCTTTCTTCCTTCCTTTCTTCCTTCCTTCCTTCCTTTCTTCCTTCCTTCCTCCCTCCTTCCCTTCCCTTGGAAAAATATAAATTGTTTAAATCGTTCCCTATCTTCTTCCTTCATTCCTTCCTTTCTTAATTCACTCATTCATTCTTTCTTTCTTTCTTTCATTCATTTTTTCTTTTTTGTTTCTTTCATTCATTATTTCATTCCTCCTTTCCTTCCTTCCTACCTCCTTCCCTCCCTATTCCTTCCTTCCTTCCTTTTCTCCTTCATTCATTCCTTCTGGTATTCCTTATCAGATACTACTCCAATCTGTTCTACATGGAGAGCGGAGAGTGGGAACTGTTGTCCTTCCTTCTCTCCTTCCCTCCTTCCTTCATTCCTTCCTTCTTTCCTTCCCTCCTTCCTTTCCTGACTTCCTTTTTTCCTACCTTCCCTCCTTTTTTTCATTCCCTTTCTTCCTCCCTTCCTTCTTTTCTTCCTTCCACTTTTCCTCCTGTCCATCCTTCCTTCCTTCCATCCCTCCCTCCTTCCTTCCTTCCATCCCTCCCTCCTTCCTTCCTTCCATCCCTCCCTCCTTCCTTCCTTCCATCCTTCCTTCCTTCCTTCCTTCTTTCCTTCCTTCCTTCCTTCCTTCCATATTTCCTTCCTCCCTTTTTTCTTTCCTTCCTTCCATCCCTCCCTCCTTCCTTTCTTTCATCCCTCCCCCCTTCCTTCTTTCCTTCCATCCCTCCCTCCTTCCTTCCTTCCATCCCTCCCTCCTTCCTTCCTTCCATCCCTCCCTCCTTCCTTCCTTCCATCCCTCCCTCCTTCCTTCCTTCCATCCCTCCCTCCTTCATTCCTTCCATCCCTCCCTCCTTCCTTCCTTCCATCCCTCCCTCCTTCCTTCCTTCCATCCCTCCCCCCTTCCTTCTTTCCTTCCATCCCTCCCTCCTTCCTTCCTTCCATCCCTCCCTCTTTCCTTCCTTCCATCCCTCCCTCCTTCCTCCTTCCATCCCTCCCTCCTTCCTTCCTTCCTCCCCTCCTTCCTTCCTTCCATCCCTCCCCCCTTCCTTCCTTCCTCCCCTCCTTCCTTCCTTCCATCCCTCCCCCCTTCCTTCCTTCCTTCCATCCCTCCCCCCTTCCTTCCTTCCTTCCATCCCTCCCCCCTTCCTTCCTTCCTTCCATCCCTCCCTCCCTCCTTCCTTCCTTCCATCCCTCCCCCCTTCCTTCCTTCCTTCCATCCCTCCCCTCCTTCCTTCCTTCCATCCCTCCCTCCTTCCTTCCTTCCATCCCTCCCTCCTTCCTTCCTTCCTTCCATCCCTCCCTCCTTCCTTCCTTCCATCCCTCCCCCTTCCTTCCTTCCTTCCTTCCATCCCTCCCTCCTTCCTTCCTTCCTTCCATCCCTCCCCCCTTCCTTCCTTCCTTCCATCCCTCCCTCCCTCCTTCCTTCCTTCCATCCTCCCCCCTTCCTTCCTTCCTTCCATCCCTCCTTCCTTCCTTCCATCCCTCCCTCCTTCCTTCCTTCCATCCCTCCCTCCCTCCTTCCTTCCTTCCATCCCTCCCTCCTTCCTTCTTTCCTTCCATCCATCCCTCCCTCCTTCCTTCCTTCCATCCCTCCCTCCTTCCTTCCTTCCATCCCTCCCTCCTTCATTACTTCCTTCCTTCCATCCCTCCCTCCTTCCTTCCTTCCATCCCTCCTTCCTTCCTTCCATCCATCCCTCCCTCCTTCCTTCCATCCATCCCTCCCTCCTTCCTTCCTTCCTTCTTTCCATCCTTCCTTCCTTCCATCCCTCCCTCCTTCATTCCTTCCTTCCTTCCATCCCTCCCTCTTTCCTTCCATCCCTCCCTCCCTCCTTCCTTCCTTCCTTCCTCCCCCTTCTTCCTTCCTTCCTTCCATCCTTCCTTTCTTCCTTCCTTCCTTCATTCTTTCTTCTGTTACTCCTTTTCAGACACTACTCCAATCTGTTCTTCACAGAGAACGGGGAGTGGGAGCTGTTGTCCTTCCTTCCTTCCTTCCTTCCTTCCTTCCTTCCTTCCTTCCTTCCTTCCCTCCTTCATTCCATCCTTCGTTCCTTCCTTCCATCCCTCCTTCCTTCCTTCCTTCCTATATTCCTTCATTCCTTCATTCATTCCTTCTTCTGTTACTCCTTTTTCAGGAGCTACTTCGATCTGTTCTTCACGGAGAACGGTGAGTGGGAACTGCTGTCCACCTCGACGTCCTCTGGCTTTTGGTCAGGGGACAGAGCATTGAAGTTTGACCGTGTGTTCTTCACCTTCACCTTCCGAAGACGCTGGCAGTTTTATGCTCAGAATCTGGTGAGGCTGAGTCAAGGAGTGAGTGTGTGTGCTCAGAATCTGGTGAGGCTGAGTCAAGGAGTGAGTGTGTGTGCTCAGAATCTGGTGAGGCTGAGTCAAGGAGTGAGTGTGTGTGCTCAGAATCTGGTGAGGCTGAGTCAAGAAGTGAGTGTGTGTGCTCAGAATCTGGTGAGGCTGAGTCAAGAAGTGAGTGTGTGTGCTCAGAATCTGGTGAGGCTGAGTCAAGGAGTGAGTGTGTGTGCTCAGAATCTGGTGAGGCTGAGTCAAGGAGTGAGTGTGTGTGCTCAGAATCTGGTGAGGCTGAGTCAAGGAGTGTGTGTGTGTGTGTGTGGCAGGGGTAGGGTGTGTGGGGGAGGAGGGGGGTTGGAGGGGTTGGGTGGAGGGGGGGAGGGTGAAGGAGGGGGGAGGAAGGGGGAGTAGTAGAGATGGTGGTGGTGGTGGGTGGTGGTGGTGAGTGGTGGGGGTGTTGTGGTTGGGGGTTGGGGTGGTGTGGGGGTGGGTGGTGGTGGTGGTGGTGGTGGGTCGTGGTTGGGGTGGGTGTTGTGTGGGGTGGTGGTGGTGGTGATGATGGTGGTGGTGTGGGGGTGATGGTGGTGGTGGTGGTGGTGGTGTGTGTGTGTGTGGTGTGTGTAGTGTGTGGTGTGTGTGTGTGTGTGTGTGTGTGTGTGTGTGTGTGTGTGTGTGTGTGTGTGTGTGTGTGTGTGTGTGTGTTGTGTGTGTGTGTGTGTGTGTGTGTGTGTGTGTAATGTGTGTGTGTGTGACTCTGTGTGTGTGTGTGTGTATGAAATCAGGTCAAGTCAAAAATGTTGTTTCCAGATGGTACAGTGAATAAGCAATGCATTTGGATTTTTTTTTCATCAAGTTATCTATCTAGGAACAAAAATACTTCATCAATAATATTTAACTACAACATTATGACGACAACCCTTGTGTGTGGGGGGAAAGGATGGGGGGGCGGGGGGGGGGGGCGTGTGTGTGTATGTGTGTGTGTGTGTGTGTGTGTGTGTGTGTGTGTGTGTGTGTGTGTGTGTGTGTGTGTGTGTGTGTGTGTGTGTGTGTGTGTGTGTGTGTGTGTTTGTGTATGTGTCTATGTCTTTCTGTGTCTGCGTCTGTCTGTTTGTCTGTCTGTCGGTTGGTCTGTCTGTCTGTGTATGTGTGTCTATGTAACTCTGTGTGTGTGTCTGTGTGTGTATGTATGTGTATGTGTGTCTGTCTGTGTGTATATCTGTGTCTGTCTCTGTGACTGTCTGTGTTAATGTCTGTATCTGTCTGTATTCGTCTCTGTGTCTGTCTGTGTCTGAGTCTATGCGCGTGTGTGTATTTATGTTTATTTATTTTATTCATTTTATTCTTGTGTATGTGTTTGTTTGTTCTATTATTTATTTTATTTATTTATTCTTGTTTGTGTTTATTTTTTATATTTATTTTATCTATTTTTGTGTGTGTGTCTTTGTCTGAGTCTGTCTCTCAGTCTCTGTGTCTGTGTATCTCTGTCTCTCTGTCTTTGTCTGTGTCTCTCTGTGTATAATAAGGATAATGACAATAATAATAATAATAGAAGAAGAAGAAGAAGAAGAAGAAGAACAAGAACAAGAACAACAACAACAACAACAACAACAAACAACAAAGAACAAACAAACAACAAATGGAACTTATACAGCGCTGTATCTTACACAGACAAAAATCAAACCCGCTTGCACTCAACTCATTCTCTCTCTTAACACAGTCGTGCAACCAAACATTGGGCGAAAATGTTTAAAGAAAGGTGGCGCTGCTCTTGTGGCGACGTGCTCTCCCCCGGAGGGGGGGGGGAGAGAGCAGCCCGAATTTCACGCAGGGAAATCTCGTGACTTAAAGTGGTATAAATGAAAATGAAATAAATAAATAAATGAAATGACACAGCCAGTAACTGCTGGTTCTGACAAGTCCACGTGTCTGCAGGTGACCCCCATCGTGCTGACCTCGCTGCTGATGTGCATGGTTTTCGCCCTGCCCCCGGAGACTGGCGAGAAACTGAGTTACTGCGTCACCGTCCTGCTCTCCTACATCGTCTTTCTCACCTGGATCACAGACACGCTGCCAGCCATCTCCTTCAACGTCTCCATCCTCCGTGAGACTGTTGCCCTCATCCTCCTCTTCGTGGTGATGGTTGGTGGTGGTTGGTGGTGGTGATGGTTGGTGGTTGGTGGTTGGTGGTGATGGTTGGTGGTTGGTGGTTGGTGGTTGGTGGTGGTGATGGGTGGTGGTGGTTGGTGGTGATGGTTGGTGGTTGGTTGGTGGTTGGTGATGGTTGGTGGTGGTGGTTGGTGGTTGGTGGTTGGTGGTGGTGATGGGTGGTGGTGGTGTGGTGGTGGTGGGGGTGGTGATGGTTGGTGGTTGGTGGTTGGTGATGGTTGGTGATGGTTGGTGGTGGTGGTGGTTGGTGGTTGGTGGTTGGTGATGGTTGGTGGTTGGTGGTTGTTGGTGAAGGTTGTGTGGTTGGTGTTGTGTTGGTGGTGGTGATGTGATGCATTGGTGGTGTGGTGGTTGGTGGTGGTGATGGTTGGTGGTTGGTGGTGGTGGTGGTGATGTTGGTGGTTGGTGGGTTGGTGGTGGTGATGGTTGGTGTGTGGTTGTGGTGGATGTTGGTGGTTGGTGGTTGGTGGTGATGGTTGGTGGTTGGTGGTGATGGTTGGTGGTTGGTGGTGTGGTTGGTGGTTGGTGGTGATGGTTGGTGGTTGGTGGTGTGGTTGGTGGTTGGTGGGTGTGGTGATGGTGGTGGTTGGTGGTTGGTGGGTGGTGGTGATGGTTGGTGGTTGGTGGTTGGTGGTTGGTGGTGATGGTTGGTGGTTGGTGGTGATGGTTGGTGGTTGGTGGTGGTGATGGTTGGTGGTTGGTGGTTGGTGGTTGGTGGTGATGGTTGGTGGTTGGTGGTGATGGTTGGTGGTTGGTGGTGATGGTTGGTGGTGGTGGTGGTGTGGTTGGTGGTTGGTGGTGATGGTTGGTGTGTTGGTGGGTGGTGGTTGTGGTTGGTGGTTGGTGGTGATGGTTGGTGGTTGGTGGTGATGGTTGGTGGTTGGTGGGTGGTGGTGATGGTTGGTGGTTGGTGGTGATGGTTGGTGGTTGGTGGTGATGGTTGGTGGTTGGTTGGTGGTTGGTGGATGGTTGGTTGGTGGTTGGTTGGTGGTTGGTGGTTGTGGTGGTGTGGTTGGTGGTTGGTTGGTGTATGGTTGGTGGTGGTGATGGTTGGTGGTGGTGGTTGTGGGTGGTTGGTGGTTGGTGATGGTTGGGTGGTTGGTTGTTGGTGGTTGTGGGTGTGATGGGTGGTGGTTGGTGGTGGTGGTGGTGGTGATGGTTGGTGGTTTGGGGGGTGGTGATGGTTGGTGGTTGGTGGTTGGTGGTTGGTGGTTGGTGGTGATGGTTGGTGGTTGGTGGTGGTGGTGGTGGTGGTGTGTGGTTGTTGGTGGTGTGTGGTTGGTGGTGGTGGTGGTTGGTGGTTGGTGTGGTTGGTGGTTGGTGGTATGGTGGTGGTGGTGGTGGGGTGGTGATGGTTGGTGGTGGTGGTGGTGATTGGTGGTGTGGGTGGTGGTGTGTTGGTGATGGTTGGTGGTTGGTGGTGATGGTGGTGGTGGTGGTGGTGTGTGGTGGTGGTTGGTGGTTGGTGATGGTTGGTGGTGGTGATGGTTGGTGGTGGTGGTGGTGGTGGGATGGTGTGGTGGTGGTGATGGTTGGTTGGTGGTGGGTGGTGGTGATGGGTTGGTGGGTTGGTGGTTGGTGATGGTTGGTGGTGGTGATGGTTGGTGGTGGTGGTGGTGGGGTGATGGTTGGTGGTGGTGATGGTTGGTGGTGGTGGTGGTGGTGGTGGTGGTGGTGGTGATGGTTGGTGGTGGTGGTGGTGGTGGGTGGTTGGGTGGTGGTGATGGTTGGTGGTGGGTGGTGGTGGTGGTGGTGGTGGTGGTGGTTGGTGGTGTTGGTTGGTGGTGGTGGTGGTGGTGGTGGTGGTGGTGGTGGTGGTGATGGTTGGTGGTGGTGATGGTTTGGTGGTGTTGGGGGGTTGGGTTGGGGGGGGGGGGTGTGAGGAGGGAAAGGTTGGGGGAGGGAGAGAGGAGGGAAAGGTGGGGGGGAGAGAGGGTGGGAGGTGGTGGAGGTTGGTGGTGGGTGTTTAGGTGAGAAGGGGAGATATTGGTGGTTGTGGTGGTTGGTGGTGGGGGGGGTTGTTGTGGTGGTGGTGGTGGTTGGTTGGTTGGTGGTTGGTGGTGATGGGTGTTGGTGGTGGTGAGGGGGGGTATTGGTGGTGGTGGGTGGTGGATGGTGGGTTGTGGTGATGGTGGTGGTTGTGGTGGTTGGTTTGTGGTGGTGTTATTGTTATGTGTGAGAGAGAGAGACAGACACAGAGAGAGAGAGGTGTACGTGGCCTGTGTGTGTTGTATGTGCTGTGGTTCACTTGTGTGTGTTTGTGTGCGTGTGTGAGCGCGCGCGTGTGTGTATGTGTGTGTTTGTATGTGTGTGTGTGTGTCAGAGACGTACGTGCCCTGTGTGTGTTGTACATGCTATGGTTGACTTTTTCTCTTTAATTTAACGTCTTTTCACATTAAGTGATATTAGACAAAAGTGTGTGTGTGTGTGTGTATGTGCAGGCGCGCGCGTGAGTGTGAACGTGTACGTATGCCTGTGTGTGCACGTGTGTGTATGCCTGTGTGTGTGCGTGTTTATGCAAGTGTGTGTGTATGTGTGTGAGGTATGTAAGTGTGTGTGTGTGTATTTATGTATATATGCATGTGGGTGTGAGTGAGGTATGTGTGTATGAGTGTGCGCGTGTGTGTGTGCCAGCGTGTGTGTGTGTGTGTGCATAGGTACTGTGTACCCTACAACAGCCAGAAATCTGTAGGCTTATATAGTTGTGATGTTTAAAATAAATAAATAAATAAAAATGTATATATAACATCAAACATGTCAAAAACCCGAAACAGATTCAAATTCAACTTTGTGAGTGTGTGCTTGCGTGCGCGCGTGCGTATGTGTGTGTGCCTGTCTGTATCTGTCTGTCTGTCTGTCTGTATCTGTATCTGTCTGTATCTGTCTGTATCTGTCTGTATCTCTCTGTCTGTATCTGTCTGTATCTATCTGTGTCTGTATCTGTCTATCAGAAGTGTACGTGGCCCTGGTGCTGTGTCTGGGTGTGCTGGCCTGTCTGATGACCATCTGGATCCTCAGCCTCTACCACCGCCCCCAGTCCAGGCCCATGTCCAAGCCCATGCGGCTCTTCGTCACTCAAGTTCTCCTCCCCCTCCAAAACTTCTCCCGCCGGGCCAAAACACCCCCACCTGGCGACGACAACGTCCACGAAGAAGACATCGACGACCACAAACCACAGCAGTACCAGACGTCTCTTCCCGCTCTGTCCTCAAAGACTAACGCTGTAACTCCTGCCTCTGACCAGCAGAGCGGCGACAAGCGGCTGTTCTCTCCCAGGAAGAAGGAGAACGGTGGTGGTGCGCATGCGCATGCGCAGCCGGAAGTGACGTGGCAGGAAGTGGCGGCCATGATGGACAGGCTGATGCTGTTCACGTTCTTGGTGGCCATTAGTTTGCTGACTGTGATCATCGTGGGCATCATGTTGGCCAGGTATTAGGAGACACTTGGACAAGATCTTCGCAAGTTCCTCCGAACTGAGAGTGTCTACCAGTTTGTGTATCCTTCAGTTGGAAAAAGAGTCGGAGTTAGAGACGTTGGGTGGGGGGGAGGGGGGGTATGAGGGAGAGTAGGAACTTTAGCTCATGGATTTGCCACTAGAATACCATGCCTGAGTAGATCCAGTGACTGATTTGCAAACTATGGTGCAATCAGGACTTTGGGGGGGTTGTGGAGGGAGGGAGGGCAGTAATTTTGGCTCATGGATTTGACACTAGAGTCCCTTGCCTGAGTAGATCCGGTGACTGCTTTGCAAACTATGGTGCAACCAAGGCAGGGGGAGGGAGGGAGGGAGGGAGGGGAGAGGAGGGGAATAGTCTGGTGGTTAGAACGTTGTTTTTGTGATCTGACAGTACCTTGGGGCGTGTGTTCCAGTCGAGTCTCCACCATGACCTCCGTTTGAGGGAGAAAAAAACCTCCCCTGGAGAAAACATGGGTACTGACTCTACCTCTCTTGAGGGGTGGATGAAAAAACAAAGGTCTCTGTCACGTAATCTGTTACCCTCGTGAAGTACAACTGCGTTTACTTCTCCTCAGACTGGTTTAGGTGAGACTGCTCACCAAGGTCCCAACCAGAGGATTCAGAACGTTCGTCTTGCACACACGTTGAAACGTTTTCACAGCGCACAAATCCAGCAGAACTCAGCCAAGGCTCTAAGGCCCAGTGCTAAAATCAGTCCCTTCCTTTTACCAAGTCCAAGTGTGGTCAGTTCCTGCTATATTAGCACCAGCTGGGATGGAATGGATAGCAGCTGAAAGTGGGGTGTGGGGGGGGATCTAACAGCTGTGTTATCCAACTTGCACAGAAGTGTAGGCCAGATATGACCCGCTGGGATGGATGATCTGAACGTACCCAGCATGCACCCTGCTGCTTGAAGGGTGATGTGCTCCGTCAGACTCGACTTGTGCCACGAGAAGCCAGCCACCTGAAGAACTTCCCCTTGCAGTGCACCAGCAGCATGGACTGACTCCTCAGGAAGTTCAGGAAGATGTCGATTCAGGTGCCACTGGTCCGGTTCTGGAGACGTGCTGAGAGAGACAGCAGGATGAAAAGCACACCGAGATCTCTGTGATGGAACCAAACACTGACCAGTGGGGGAAGGAGGGCAGGGTAGCCTAGTGGTTAGAGCGTTGTGCTCCTTATCTGACGGCCAGGGTTTGAGGCACAGCAGAGGCGCCTGCTTTGGGGGATTTTAAATGGTAACGGTAAGGTAAAGGAGTCCCATAACCTATAAGGTCGTAGGGGAGCGAGGCATCAGAGACCTCACTTCTCTAGGGCCAGCATATTGAGGGCGGTGCCCATCTCCTCTCCCTCGCTGCTTTACCTTCCCTGACCCTAAAGAGGGCAGGTACCCATTTACAGCTGGGTGAACTGGGGGAACTGTACTGAAGCCAAGGCGCGCAAACGGTCACCCATCCAACTGGTAACCACGCTCGACGCTGCTTAACTTGGCTGGGGGAAAGCGAGTGGTTAGGGGATTTTACCCTGGAGTTAACACTAGTATTGACTCCACTCTCTTCCAAAAAGTCCTTCGGATGAGACTAGAAACCGTGTGCGTATGGTCACGGAATATCTTGTGCACACGTTAAAACCCGTTCCGTCTTTTAGATTAGAAGGGCATACCATTGTATGCCGGTGGGAATGGATGACAAAATGGGTGGGTTTTTTAAAGCATGCATACCAGTGTTGTGTCTAGACACCATCCCCGAAGGCTAAATGCGGCTACCTTAATGGAGGGTCAAAAATGGTCGCATCTGCAAAATCTCATCATTTGTAAACCAGGGAGCTCTAGTCGAGGGACGAAAATTTTAGAAAGTTACACAGAGGACGGGGTAGCTCAGTGGTCGCAGCACTCGCTTTCCCCCAGCCAAGTTAAGCAGCGTCGAGCGTGGTTACCAGTTGGATGGGTGACCGTTTGCGCGCCTTGGCTTCAGTACAGTTCCCCCAGTTCACCCAGCTGTAAATGGGTACCTGCCCTCTTAAGGATCAGGGAAGGTAAAGCAGCGAAGGAGAGGAGATGGGCGCCGCCCTCAGTATGCTGGCCCCTAGAGAAGTGAGGTCTCTGACGCCTCGCTCCCCTACGACCTTACAGGTTATGGGACTCCTTTACCTTTACCTTACACAGAGGATGATGTATGTAGGATGAGGTAATATGTATGAAGATGTGCATGATGTAGGACATGTTCAGTTGTTTAGGTCTATCATCTCCCCCATCAAAACCTTGTTAAACAGTGCGTCAGTCGTGTGGTAACCACGGAGCACTGGGGAACGAAGGATCTTGTCCTCATGTCCCTAAATCCCACTCAGGATCTCCTGCTGAATTCAAAATGCCAAGACTGTTCAATAAAGACACCGTATGTGCAATTGTTAGGGTGTGATTTTAGTGTGTGCTTGTGTGTGTGTGTGTGTGTGTGTGTGTGTGTGTGTGTGTGTGTGTGTGTGTGTGTGTGTGTGTGTGTGTGTGTGTGTGTGTGTGTGTGTGTATGTCTGTGTGTGTGTGTGTGTGTCTGTGTCTGTGTCTGTGTGTGTCTGTGTGTGTGTGTCTGTGTGTTGTGCATAGTGAGCGCTTTGATTTGTTGCTTTACAAGATTCGGCGCTATATAAATTCCATACACTATTATTATTATTATTATTATTATTATTATTATTATTATTATTATTGTTGTTGTTGTTGTTGTTGTTGTTGTTGTTGTTGTTGTTGTTGTTGTTGTTGTTGTTGTTTTGTTGTTGTTGTTGTTTATATTCATTTTAATCTGCTTGCGTTTCTGCACAAAAGGGAATTAAGGCACTGGCAGGTCTGCACTTGAAGCTGACCCAGGAAATTATGAAAAAATCAATCACCACCCTTAATTCACCAAAAGCCGTTGCTGAGATTTGAACCCATGACTTCATGGACCCCCAGGCCTGAAGTCAAACCTTCTTAGTCACTCAGCTACTGCGGTAAGGGAGCGGGATAGTCTGGTGGTTAGAGAGTTGAGCGTTTCACTCGTGATCTGCTGACTCGGGTTCGAATCCGGTTCAAGAGGATTTTTTCCCCCTCGAGTTAACATCAGTGCCGACTCCACTCTCCCCAAAAGTCCTTCGGATGAGACTATAAACTGAGGTCCAGTGTACGAACGCACGCAGAACGTCATGCGCACACGTTAAGAACCTGTACCGCTTTTCGAAAGAGTAGGCCGCTGTGTGCCGATGGGAACGGATGACAAAATTTACAAAACCGTATACACACAGGGATTATAATATATAATAATAATAATAATAATAATAATAATAATAATAATAATAATAATAATAATAATAATAATATTAATAATAATAATAATAATGAATGGAATTTATATAGCGCTGAATCTTGTAAAGCAACAAATCAAAGCGCTCAGATTTTTATTTATATATATATATATATATATATATATATATATATATATATATATATATATATATATATATATATATATATATATATCGAGGTTATTGGAATAAGCACTCATGTGCTTTTTTTTTACATCCAGTCCCTGTGTGTATGCGGTTTTGTACATTTTGTCATCTGTTCCCACCGGCACACAGTGGCCTACTCTTTCGAAAAGCGGAATAGGATTTAACGTGTGCGCAAGATGTTCTGTATGCGTTCACACACGTAAAATTAAATTAGACGTAAAAAAAATTTTAAAAAGCACAAGAGTGCTTACTCCATTTTTCTCGAAATAAAAGAATGAAATAGAATGAAGAAAATGTTAAGAAATAAATCTATTACGTCTGTTGGTTGTAGACAGACAGTGCTAATTTTAAAAAAAACACTCCCCAGCAAAGGGGTTGACAGGTAGGACAAATTCTGGGGGAAAGGAAACTTTACCGTTAATCCAGATTAAGTTTGACTGTGGGGTGGGATTAAGGAGTTATCAGCAAGAGCACTTTCACGGCTGGGTGACTTCAGCAGACCCCTGTG
>CM054161.1:48475823-48478396 GCA_028751875.1 Rapana venosa
GCTCACCATCTGTTGTGCGATTGTGCCATGCAAAAAAGCTTACATAAGGCAATGGGGGGGTTCTTATAATGTCACATCCACAAACTGGTCATGAAACGTTGTTTGAATCTCAGCAATATGTAATGTAAGTTGCTGGAAATGATTGTTCAGCCTCCAGTATAAAGTTTGTTATGATAAGAAATGTAAAAAAATTGCTTGGATAATAATGATAATAATAATAATACTAATAGTAGTAGAAGTAGTAGTGGTGTGGTGGTGGTAGTGGTAGTAGTAGTAGTAGATAGTAGTAGTAGTAGTAGTAGTAGTAGAAGTAGTAGTAGTAGTAGTAGTAGTAGTAGTAGTAGTAGTAGTAGTAGTAGTAGTAGTAGTAGTAGTAGTAGTAGTAGTAGTAGTAGTAGTAGTAGTAGTAGTAGTAGTAGTAGTAGTAGTAGCAAATAAATAAATAATATTAATAAAATGATAATCATATAAACTATTAACATCAATGGTTTTTAAAAAAAACTGTTGTCACCATTTTATAATAATATAACTAATTCCAGTGGTCACTGTATTTCAAAAGAAACATTATCAGCAGCTGGTTTTTTTTAATCATGTAACGCTTTCCAGAAGAGAATGCTACTGAACAGAACAAAAAAACATACTGGCTGCCAATTGCCAATAGTTATCAAAAGTCACTATCACTATGTATCGAACGCAATTATCACGAGCTGTCCCAAAAAAAATACACGTTATTATCACAAGCGTTCAAAGTGACATCACTTCTATCACATTAAATCCTCACAGTTATCAGACAGTAGATTTCAAATCTGTCAAATTTTGATCATAAAGAGTTATAAAATAAAAAAACGCAATTGTCATCTCTTTCAAACTTAGTTATGCAGTAGCTGTCAAAAGTAATGATTACATCTTACAAAAGTAATCCTGAAGAGATCCCAAAACTGATGTTCACGTCTTTCGGTCTTGATAATGATGAATGGCCAAAAAGTAGTCATCACATTTGTCAAACTTAACCATGAAGGGCTAACAAAAAGTATCTTCCACATCTTTCCAATATAACTATCTAGAGTTTTCAAACAGTAGTTTTCATATGTTTCAAATGAAATTTTCCAAAGTTATCAAAACGTAGCTATCACGTCTTACAAATTCAGTTATGGAGAGTTATCAAAAAGTGATTCTCACATTCTCAAATGTAATCATCCACAGTTATCATATCTTTCAAATGAAATTTTCCAAAGTTATCAAAACGGAGCTATCCCATCTGACAAATTCAGTTATAGAGAGTTATCAAAAAATGATTATCACATTCTCAATTCTATTCTTCCAGAGTTATCAAAAAAGAACTATTGCATCTTTAACGCTGACTGATAAAGAGCTTGCAAAACTGATTGATCATAGCTTTTAAAATTGATTATAAAATGTTATCAACAAATCTTTGGTGGTTAAGAAATAATATATGTGATATTTCTTTGATGCTGAACAAATATGATGATGAAAGCTTTGTATTAGCGGTTAACAAATATGATGGTATATCTTTAAAGATTAACAAATATGATGATGATGCCTCTGATGGTTAAGAAATAAATATAAAATTTTATTTAAAGATTAACAAATATAGTGATATTCCTTTGACGGTTAACAAATATGATGATATGCCTTTAAAGATTAACAAATATGGTGATATCATTGATATTTAACAAATATGGTTATATGTCTTTAATGGTTAACAAATATGATGATATGTCTTTAAAGATTAACAAATATGGTAATGTTTCTTTAAAGGATAACAAATATTGTGATATATCTTTAAAGGATAAAAAATATGGTGATATTTCTTTAAAGGATAAAAATATGGTGATATTTCTTTAAATGATAACAAATATGGTGATATTTCTTTAAAGGGTAACAAATATGGTGATATTTCTTTAAAGGATAACAAATATGGTGATATTCTTTAAAGAATAATGAATATGATGATATTTCTTTAAAGGATAACAAATATGGTGATGTGTCTTGGCACCTGACAAATATGGTGATGCTTATTTGAAAATTAACAAGTGTGGTGATATATCTTTAAAGTTTAATGAATGAGATCGTACCCTTTTAAGGCTGAACAAATATAAAATATTTCTTTCAAGAAGGTAGATGGCAAGATGGTTAAGACATTCATCCGCCAACAAGTTAACCTTAAGGTTCTAGGTTCGATTCCCAGCCATGCCCTTTCTTCTCAGTTTGACGCGAAAATTTGAACTGAATGTCAGAGTCCTTCAAATAAGACAAAAATGAGGTGTGGGAATACACGTAGGACATCTTGCGCGCACACGTTAAAAAATAGTTCCGCCTTTCAAAAGAGTAAGCCATTTTGTGCTGGTACAAATGGATGAGAAAATTTCAAAAACAAACATATGCACACGAGTGTCATGTTTAGACACCATCGCTGAAGTAGGGATGCAGCCACCTAAATTGTGGGTTAAAATAAAAACCGCAGAAAATCTCACCATTGGTGAACCTCTGAGTTCTAGCCAAGAAACGAAACTAAATTTTCTTTTCAGATTTACGAATATGGCGGTATTCTG
>CM054161.1:48478896-48483896 GCA_028751875.1 Rapana venosa
TTTTTGGTATTTTCTGATGAGTTCATTGTTGGGGTTTCTTTCCTCGTTGCGTAGCTATTCAGACTGTCTGTGTATTTTGTGCGTTGTTTTCCCTCTTCTTTTGGTCCCAACAAATCTTTCCACACAATATTTGCTTTTCTATTCCATCAGCTCTGTTTATAAGCCCCAAAAATTGTAGTTGTCTTTTTCTGATGGTTTTGAGTTTGTGGTCTCATACAGAGACCACATCACTAAAAAGGAAGTGTAGGCCAGAATTAAAGACGCCATCGGACCATATGAAGAGCTCCTGACTTCAGTGAAAAGATGTAAACCTAAGTGGTTGGGCACGTCACACAAACATGTGGACTGGCCAAGACTGTTCTACAGGGAACAGTACAAGGAGGGAGACGAAGAGGTTTCTGAACGGAGATTACAGTCAGAACGGATTTAGCCACACAGGGGTCTGCTGAAGTCACCCAGTCGTGAAAGTGCTCTTGCTGATAACTCCTTAATCCCACCCCACAGTCAAACTTAATCTGGATTAACGGTAAAGTTTCCTTTCCCCCAGAATTTGTCCTACCGGGTCAACCCTTTGCTGGGAAGTGTTTTTTTTTTAAAAATTAGCACTGTCTGTCTAAAACCAACAGACGTAATAGATTTATTTCTTAACATTTTCTTCATTCTATTTCATTCTTTTATTTCGAGAAAAATGGAGTAAGCACTCTTGTGCTTTTTAAAATTTTTTTTACGTCTAATATAATTTTACGTGTGTGAACGCATACAGAACATCTTGCGCACACGTTAAATCCTATTCCGCTTTTCGAAAGAGTAGGCCACTGTTTTCCGTGGGGAAAAGATGACAAAATGTACAAAACCGCATACACACAGGGGCTGGATGTAAAAAAAAAGCACATGGTGCTTATTCCAATAACCTCGATATATATAAATATATATATTTTATATATATATATATATAATATATATATATATATATATATATATATATATATATAATTTTAAAAAAAAATCTGAGCGCTTTGATTTGTTGCTTTACAAGATTCAGCGCTATATAAATTCCATTCATTATTATTATTATTATTATTATTAATTATATTAATTTATTATTATTATATTATATTTTATTATTATTATTTTTTTATTATTAATATTATTATATTATTATTTTTATTATTATTATTATAACCCTGTGTGTATACGGTTTTGTAAATTTTGCATCCCCTTCCCACCGGGACACAGCGGCCTACTCTTTCGAAAAGCGGTACAGGTTTTACGTGTGCCATGACCGTTCGCGGGCGTTTCGTACACTGGACCTCAGTTTATAGTCTCATCCGAAGGACTTTGGGGAGAGTGGAGTCGCACTGATGTTAACTCGAGGGGAAAAACTCTTGAACCGATTCGAACCCGAGTCAGCAGATCACGATGAAACGCTCAACTCTCTAACCACCAGACTATCCTGCTCCCTTACCGCAGTAGCTGAGTGACTAAGAAGGTTTGACTTTCAGGGCCTGGGGGTCCATGAAGTCATGGGTTCAAATCTCAGCTACGGCTTTTGGTGAATTAAGGGTGGTGATTGATTTTTTCATAATTTCCTGGGTCAGCTTCAAGTGCAGACCTGCCAGTGCCTTAATTCCCTTTTGTGCAGAAACGCAAGCAGATCAAAATGAATATAATAATAATAATTATAATAATAATGTATGGAATTTATATAGCGCTGAATCTTGTAAAGCAACAAATCAAAGCGCTCAAACCATGCACACACACACACACACAAACACACACACAAACACACACACACGTACACACACACACAAACACACACACAACACACACACACACACACACACACACACACACACACACACACACACACACACACACACACACCCCACACACACACACAACAAAGCACACACAAAAATCACACCCTAACAATTGCACTACGGTGTCTTTATTGAACAGTCTTGGCATTTTGAATTCAGCAGATCCTGAGTGGGATTTGGGGACATGAGGACAAGATCTTCGTTCCCCAGTGCTCCGTGGTTACCACACGACTGACGCACTTTTAACAAGGTTTTGAGGGGGGAGATGATAGACCTAAACAACTGAACATGTCCTACATCATGCACATCTTCATACATATTACCTCATCCTACATCACCATCCTCTGTGTAAGGTAAAGGTAAAGGGAGTCCCATAACCTATTAAGGTCGTAGGGGAGCGAGGCGTCAGAGACCTCACTTCTCTAAGGGCCAGAATATTGAGGCAGCGCCCATCCTCTCCTCGCTCTTTACCTTCCCTGACCCTTAAGAGGGCAGGTACCCATTACAGCTGGGTGAACTGGGAACTGTACTGAAGCCGGGCGCGCAAAGGGTCACCATCCAAGTGGTAACCACCCCCCGAACGTGCTTAACTTGGCGGGGAAAAGCGAGTGCATCCGACCCACTGAGCTATCCTCCTCTGTGTAACTTTCTAAAATTTTCGTTCCCTCGACTAGAGCCTCCCCTGGTTACAAATGATGAGATTTTGCAGATGCGACCATTTTTGACCCCCCAAAATTAAAAGTACCGCATTTAGCCTTCGGGATGGTGTTTAACACGACCTGGTATGCATGCTTTAAAAAAAACCACCCTTTTGTCATCCATTCCCCGGCATACAATGGTATGCCCTCAATCTAAAGCGGAAGGGGTTTAAACCGTGTTGCACAGAAATCCGTGACCTAGGGCACACGGTTTCTATCCTCCGAGGACTTTTGGAAGGTGAGTCAATACTATGTTAACTCAGGGGTAAAACCCTAAAGCGGGGCCCCCTCTGCTGTGCCTCAAACCCTGGCCGTAAATAAGGAGCCCCAAACGCTCTAACCACTAGACTACCCTGCCCCCCCTCCACCCACACCCTGGGTAAGAGTTTGGTTCCATCACGGGGATCTCGGTGTGCTTTTCATCCTGCTGTCTCTCTCAGCACGTCTCCAGAACCGGACCAGTGGCACCTGAATCGACATCTTCCTGAACTTCCTGAGGAGTCAGTCCATGCTGCTGGTGCACCGCAAGGGGAAGTTCTTCAGGTGGCTGGCTTCTCGTGGCACAAGTCGAGTCTGACGGAGCACATCACCCTTCAAGCAGCAGGGTGCATGCTGGGCACGTTCAGATCATCCATTCCTGCGGGTCATATCTGGCCGAGTGAAAGTTGGATAACACAGCTGTCAGATCCCCCCCACTTTCAGCTGCTCTCAGCTGCTATCCATTCCATCCCAGCTGGTGCTGATTATAGCAGGAACTGACCACACTTGGACTTGGTAAAAGGAAGGGGGCCACTGATTTTAGCACTGGGCCTTAGAGCCTTGGCTGAGTTCTGCTGGATTTGTGCGCTGTGAAAACGTTTCAACGTGTGTGCAAGACGAACGTTCTGAGTCCTCTGGTTGGGACCTTGGTGAGCAGTCTCACCTAACCAGTCTGAGGAGAAGCAAAACGCAGTTGTGTTTTACGGGGGTAAAGATACGTACAAAGACCTTTGTTTTTTCATCCCCCCCTCAAGAGAGGGTAGGGGTCAGTACCCATTTTTTCTCCAGGGGAGGTTTTTTTTCCCCCCCTCAAACGGAGGTCATGGTGGAGACTCGACTGGAACACAGCCCCAAAGGTACTTTTCAGATCACAAAAAACAACGTTCTAACCACCAGACTATCCCCTCCTCTCCCCTCCCTCCCTCCTCCCTCCCCTGCTTGGTTGCACCATTTGTTTGCAAAGCAGTCCCCCGGATCTACTCAGGCAAGGGACTCTAGTGTCAAATCCATGAGCCAAAGTTACTGCCTTTCATCCCCCCTCCCCCCCCTCCCCCCCCACCAGTCCTGATGCACCATAGTTTGCAAACAGTCACAGGTCTACTCAAGCCTTTCACTCTTGTGTCAAATCCATGAGCTAAAGTTCCCCCCCCCCCCTCTCCCCCCCCCCCCCCCCAACGTCTCTAACTCTGACTTTTTTTCCAACGAAGGATACACAAACTGGTTTGACACTCTCAGTTCGGGGGGAACTTGCGAAGATCTTGTCCAAGTGTCTCCTAAAACCTGGCCAACATGATGCCGACGATGATCACAGTCAGCAACTAATGGCACCAAGAACGTGAACACATCAGCCTGTCCATCATGGCCGCCACTTCCCCGCCACGTCACTTCCGGCTGCGCATGCGCATGCGCACCACCACCGTTTTTCCTTCTTCCTGGGAGAGAACAGCCGCGTTTGGGCCCCTCTGGGTGGTCAGAGGCAGGAGTTACAGCGTTAGTCTTTGAGGACAGAGGGGAAGAGACGTCTGGTACTGCTGTGGTTTGTGGTCGTCGACGTCTTCTTCGTGGACGTTGTCGTCGCCAGGTGGGGGTGTTTTGGGGCCCGGCGGGAGAAGTTTTGAAGGGGAGGAGAACTTGATTGACGAAGAGCCGCATGGGCTTGGACATGGGGCCCGGACTGGGGGCGGTGGTAGAGGCTGAGGATCCAGAAGGTCATCAGACAGGCCAGCACACCCAGACACAGCACCCGGGCCACGTACACTTCTGGTAGACAGATACAGACACAGATAAAATACAGACAGATACAGACAGACAGATACAGACAGATAAAAACAGACAGACATTACAGACAGATCAGACCAGATAGATACAGACAGATACAGACAGTTACAGACAGACAGATACAGAAGACAGTTACAGAAGATACAGACACAGATAGATACGGGACAGATACGACGTACAGACAGACAGATACAGACAGATACAGACAGATACAGACAGACAGATACAGACAGATACAGACAGACAGATACAGACAGACAATACAGACAGACAGATACAGACAGTTACAGACAGACAGATACAGACAACAGATACAGACAGACAGTACAGACAGATACAGACAGACAGATACAGACAGACAGATACAGACAGACAGATACAGGACAGATACAGACACAAAATAGAAAACCAGACAGATACAGACAGCCCGATACAGACAGATACA
>CM054161.1:48488896-48501396 GCA_028751875.1 Rapana venosa
CAACCAACAAAGATGATAAAAAAGGAAAAGAAAAAACAGACAGACAACAACAACAAGAACAAGAACAACAACAGAGGCCAAGAAAATAACACAACCAAACTTAATAAGTCATAAAGATAAACATCTACACATTGTCAAATGGAACACATACTTGTTACACATAATTATAAATCAATTAAATTAAAAAACCCAGATCATTTCAAATAACAATGAAATATTTCACTAAAACTCCCATTCAATTAGTGAAAAATCAAGAAATCGAAAAATCAAATGAATAAACAAAACCAATTAAACAAGAAAAAAAGACCCACAAACACTCCCCTCCCAACACCCCCCCCCCCTAAACAAACAACAACCCCCCAAAAGTCCAGACAAATACAAGCGTGCGCGCGCACACACACACACACATACACACACATACACACACATACACACACACTTACGCACGTATATCCACGCATCACACCACACACACACACCACACACACTCTCTTTTCCACAACATACCACTCACAAAAACAAAATACACACACACACACACACACACACACACACACACCACACACACACACCCACACACACACACACACACACACACACACACACATCCTGGATACATATCCATTCGCAAGACATTTCCTCACCTACAAGATAATAGACACATGTCATAATTATCAAAATATCATAACCGTACATTTGTACAGACAAAACCAGAAATAAACATTATTTGATGTACGAAGACAGCAAGCCAAAAGCATCAAGAAAAATGACCAGTCTAACATCAGCTATTTCAACAATAAACACACAAAAACTGCTTTCTTTCCGCTCTCATCTGCACACACTGTGAATGGCGCTCTTTACTACTCACTGACCCACACAAACACACATACACACACCATATACACACACACATATTCATGCATGCGCAATCCAATACACATTGTTAGAATTGATACAAAAGTCCACAGAAGAAAATGAAATTGTCCAACAGAACATTGCAAAATTAACAATCCAAATACCATTCTGCATTAACAACAAAATACAACCCAAACTTCTTTTTAAGGGGGAAAACTAGACAAGTTAAATTGTTAACAAAATCAAAACAAGCAAGGGCACACACACCCACACACACAACACACACACACACACACACACACACACACACACCACACACACACACCAACACACACACCACACACACCACACACACACACACACAACACACACACTACAATTCAAAGCAACTCACAAAATGTCCAGTTACAGAGAGAGAGAGAGGGGAGAGAGAGAGAAAAGAGAGAGAGAGAGAGAGAGAGAGAGAGAGAGAGAGAGAGAGAGGGGAAATAATTTGGTATAATCCCAAGGGAGGATATATTTACTTTGTTTCCAACAGATCAATTGTGGATTTTTATTTTTGATGCATTAAGTGGATGAAAAATGACTTTTGAAGATTGTTAATGATTGGAGTTGTCTAAATGAGTCGGGAAAAGGGAGTTCCACAGCACAGGCCTGAGTAAAGTAAGCTAGATTTGAACAAATCTATTCTTGGGATTGGGACACATGGTTTTTTCGGTATTTCTGGAATGATTCATTGGGAACTTGTCTTTTAAAAGGATGAGGGAAAAGTTCCTGTCATTATCTTAAACATCATGATGCCTTTGTTAAATCTTAGTCTTTGGTGTAGGGGAAAAATATCTAACTGGGTATAATCCACTTCTAGTAAGGTAGTCTTCTTCAGAAAACCAGTTAAGAGCACGTTTATACAGACTTAATAATGGTTTCATAGTGTTTGCACTAGCAAATCCCACAGGGTTGAGCATAATCTTTTGAGGTTTGTATAAAGCTTGAAAGAATATTTTCTTGATGAAAGTCAAGAAAAGTTTGATTTTAGTCATTTGGTAATACTCTTGAGACATGTATTTGCACAGATGGGATATGTGAGGTACCAAGCTGAGATTTTCATCAATTGTTACCCTAGAACTTTGTGGTGAGAGGCTTGTTCTATGTTTCCTTTTCAATATGGATTGGAAAAATTTAAGAGATATATTTTGTCGCTTTGTCTGGTATGATAAGCATGCATTTTGTTTTTTGGGGTGTATAGACATGTGATGGTTCAGTCCATTTGACAAGATCATCAGTGCTATTTTGCAATGTCTTTGCAAGAGAGTTAATGTCAGTATGGCTTGTTTTGTATGGTTTGTGTCGTCAGCAAAAAGTCGCTTTTTAGATTTGATATGGAGAGGAAGGTCATTTATGTTAATGAAAAGAGAATTTGGGTCCTAAGATGGATCCCTGTTGGTACTCCATAATGAATGGGTTTTAGTGTGGATTGGACGTAGCTATTGAAACACATTGTTGCCCTGTTTGTAAGATAAGAAGCAAGAAGTTCAAGAGTATTTGTAGAGAAAATTTTAATAGTCTACTTTTAATGAGAAGTCTTCGGTCAATGTATCAAAGGCTTTTTGAAATTTTACAAATAAATACTCCACAAAATTTATTGTCTTTAATGTTAGACAGCCAATGTCTACAAGATAGTTAATCCGTATGGCAACGAGTGAATTTTTTCTAAATCCAGATGATTTGGGTGAAGTAAGTTGTAAAATACTATGGTGATGGACAATGTGTTTATTCATATGTTTTTTCCAAGGGTTTTGAAAGGTAAGATAAAATAAAAGATTGGCCTATAATTTGGGGGATCAGAAGTGTCTCCAGACTTGGGGGATGGGAATCACCTTTAAAGCTTTTTGAAGGCGTTGGGGAAATGTTCTTATGAAGACAAAGGTTATAGATATGTGTCAAGTGTCTGTAATAACTGGAGCTGAAGTTTCAGTATTCTCCCATCTTTTTCCATCAAGACCACGCGTACTTGATTGTTTGGAGTGAGTCAGGTAATCGTAGACCTCAGAAACAGATATAAATTTGGTATGGGGAGTTTGATGGAATACGCTTTTCTTGGCAAATTGTTTTTAGTTCATTGAGATCATTGGCTTCGATTTATCATTGTTAATTATGTTACAAGAAATATTGATGAAGTGATTGTTTTGTTTTTCAGCAGAAATATCTTTAATTACGTTAGTTTTGGAAGACAATTGATTATTTGTTATTTGATTTGATTGCCTTCCTTTACATCTTTGAATTTTTTTTGGATGAAAAGTAGATCTTGGGAAATATTTCCTTTTCTTTGCCGTTTTTTGTGAATTATGGCATTTCTTAATTCTTTTTTGCCTCCTCATAATATTTATGTTCTTTTAAGAAATCTCTAAGATAGCATGCTTCTTCTAGTTCCCTTTTTAAACCAAGGTGGTTTGCGGACATGTTTGATCCTTATGGTTTTTAATGGGCATGTTTGTTATAGATTTCAGTAAAAACTTTTATCCAAACTCAATGGCCAGGTCTGATCAGTAAAAATTGAATGTTTCCGAGAGCATTGGGAAATGCTTAACTCTAGTAAGAAAAGCTGCTCATTAAATTTTGCCCAAAAAAGCGATAGGTTATAGTTTTTATGGCCAGGTTTTGAATTTTTGTTCCTTTTTTTGACATGTGGTACAGACTGGGTAGTGGGCGCTACAGTTGTGTACAGGGAACCACAAGTTTCTATGATGTTTTTAGGGTCTGATACATAGATGTGATCAATGATTGGGGTTAGAATTTGATGTGACTCTTGTGGGTGAAGTTACTAATTTGGGGAAGATTGAATGAGTTAATAACTGGGTCCATTGGTTGTTTACTTTTGCTAGGTCAAATATTAAAATCACCTAGTAAGATAATTTCCCTAGATTCTAATAGGACTACGTTCATCATGGATCAAACTTGCTATCCAATTTTTTCTTTCTGTTGGGTTTCGTACAGAACCCCATTATAATAGGCGCTGCAAACCTTTTTATAGCACTTCGATCCAGATGGATTCTACTTCATAACGTTCAAGATGGAAAAGACGTTTTGAACGTTACAGACTCACTAATTAGATTAAGAGACCTGTTTTTTTTGGGCTTTTGCGGATCTTTTCGCATGATTTTATATCCTGGAATGGGAAAAATCAGTGTTGGTTATGTGTCTGTAAGTCTTGACTCGGAAAGACCTAGTATATGAAATGGTTTGCCTTGGTTTGTGATAAGTCTTGTTATATCTTCGATTTTATTGACTGCATGGTGTATATTTACGTGGCAAATTTGTAAGCCATCCTTGGAGGGCCATGAATTGTGTCTTGAATACATCTATTAAAGTTAGTTTTGTGAGGAATGTATTAATGTGTACAAGAATGGTGAAGATAATGAAGAAAAGAGAGACAATGAATAATAATAATAGGAGGGGGGAGTGAATACTTGATAGGGGTTTAGTGGTGGAAGGGTGAAGAGAGGAGTAAAAAACAATTACCACTCTGTACACACAATGTGTATATAACTCAATCAGTCTGACAGTATCTGACGAGAAAAAAAAAAAGAACAAAATAAAAAAATAAAAATCTACAGGTGGCGTGGTTGGTTACCGAAGAAAGGGGAATAATTTAAAAGGAAAAAACAAACAAGCCAAAAAACAAAAAAAAAAACAAAAACAAAAAAAAAAGACAAAAAAAAACCCCAAACCCAGCAAACAACAACAACAACAAAGCAAACCAAATCACCCTCAACAAGCGAGGCGAGACAATAACAGTAAGGCCACCTGTAAAAAAAGATGCCAGAATATGAATAATAAGCACAACATACAATCAGCACAGTTCCTGGAAAATATGATTTTAAAAGAGAATTAAAAGTAATAATAAAAAAAGTAAAACAAATAAAAAAAAAAAAAAAGAAATAAAAGAAAAAGAAAGGAAAGTGATGAGCACAATCAGCACTTCCGGAAAGCTTGGTCCTGGTACAGGAGATTGACACTGGTTTGTCTTGTCACTGTTTGCTTCACACTGCAGCACTGGGTGGGCGTGTCTCGAGCACAGAATACAGATTTATGATATAAGGTATGATATTTATGAGGTAAGAATAAGAAGAAGGCAGGAAGAAGGAAAGGAAAGGAGGGAAGGAAGGAAGGAGGGAATGAATGAATGAAGGAAGGAAGGACAACAGCTCCCATTCCCCATTCTCCTGTAGAACAGGTTGAAATAGTGTCTGGTAAGGAATAGAAGAAGGAATGAATGAAGGAGAGTAAGGAAGGAAGGAAAGAAGGAAGAAGGGAGGGAGGAATAGGGAAGGAAGGAGGAGGGAGGTAGTAGAAAGGAAGGAAAGTAAGATGAAAGAATGAAAGAAAGAAAGAATGAATGAATTCAAAAGGAAGGAAGTAAGGAAGAAGGATAAAAGGAGTGAGGGAGGAAGGAAGTTAAGAAAGGAAGGAAATTAAATAGTGTCCTGATAACGTGAACGTAGAACAGATCATGAAGGGGAAGGAAAGAAAGAAGGGAAAGGGAAAGGGAAAAAAGGGGAGGAAAGAAAGAAAAAACAGAATGAATGAGTGAAAGAATGAAGGAAGGAAGGAAGGAAGTAAGGACGCAGTTCCCATTCCCCGTTCTCCGTGTAGAACAGATCGGAGTAGTGTCTGAAAAGGAATAGAAGAAGGAATGAATGAAGGAAGGAAGGAGAAAGAAGGTAAGAAAGAAGGAAGGAAAAGGAAAGGAGGAAAAGTGGAAGGAAGAAAGAAAGAGTTGGAGGAAGAAAGGGGTGAGGGAGGAAAGAAGGAAAGAAGGAAAGAAGGAAGGAAGGACGGAAGAAACGAAGAAAAAACAGGAAGGAAGCAAGGAAGGAAAGAAGGATGGAAAAAAGGAAGGAAGGACGGAAGAAAGGAAGCAGGAAGGAAGGAAAGGAAGCAGGAAGGAAAGAAGGAAGAAGGCAGGAAGGACGGAAGAAAGGAAGCAGGAAGGATGGAAGGAATGAAAGAAGGAAGGAATGAAGGAAGGAATGACAACAACAGCTCTCACTCCCCGCTCTCGATGAAGAACAGATTGGAGTAGTGTCTGATAACGTGACCGTAGAACGGGTCAGTGAAGGAATAAAGAAAGGAAGGAAGGAAGGAAGGAAGGGAGGGAGGAGGGAAGGAAGGAAAGGAGGAATGAAAGAAAGAAAGAAAGAATGAAAGAAAGAAAAGAAAGAATGAATGAGTAATAGTGACTTAAGAAATGAAGGAATGAAGGAAGAAGAAAGGGAACAATTTGAAAAAATTAAAATTTTTTCCAAGGGAAGGGAAGGAAGGGGGGAAGGAAGGAAGGGAAAAAAGGAAGGAAGAAAGGAAGGAAGGGGGAAGGGGGGGAAAGAAGGGAACAAAGGAAAGGAGACAGGAAGGAGGGAAGGAAAGAAGGAAGGAGGGAAGGGAAAGGGAAAAAAGGAAGGAGGGGAAAGGGAAAGGAAAAAGAAAGGAAAGAAGGAAGGAAGAAAGGAAGGGAAAAAAGGGAAGGAGGAGGGAGGGAGGAAAGAAGGGAACAAAGGAAAGGAGACAGGAAGGAGGGAAGGAAAGAAGGGAGGAATGAAAGAAAGAAAGAATGAATGAATGAAGGAATGAATGACGGAAGGAAGGACGGAGAACAGCTCCCATTCCCCGTTCTCCGTGTAGAACAGATTGGAGTAGAGAATGTAGAACAGATCAGTGAAGGAATAAAAGAAAGAAAGAAAGAAGGAGGAATGGAAGGAAGGAAAGAATGTAGGAAGGAAGGAAGAAGTAAGGAAGGGGGAATAAAGAAAAGAAGGAAAGAAAGAAGAAGGAAGGGAGGGGGAAGAAATAAAGAAAGAAAGGAAAGGAGGAAGGAACGAAGAAAAGAAAGAAAGAAAGAATAAATTTATCCCTTTTTTGGGGTTCTACTTGTTCGTTTATTTATTCATTCATTCACTCATTCACTCTGCTTTACCACTTGGTCGCTGACACTTCGTCATACGTCACCTGGTCATAAGTCACGTGGTCATGTCACGTGGTCATAAGACACCAGGTCCTACGTCACGTGATCATAAGTCCGTGGACATAAGTCACGTGGCATAAGACACCTTGTCATAATAACCTGATTTTATAAGTCACGTGGTCATAAGTCACTGGACATAAAATCCCAAGTTTGGGCATAAGTCACGTGGTCATAAGTCACCTGGTTTATAAGTCACGTGGTCATAAGTCACGTGGACATCGGCCCAGGTCAAAAGCTGTGTCCCGTTGTCCCATTTTCAGCTAAAAGGCAAGGCCTGCACTGAAATGTTGGTTATGTATGTTAAAAAGTATTGCTGAGATTGCCTTCAGCCGGGATAAGCTCCCAACATAACAACCTGCACTTTTCCACATTAAGGAGAGAAATAAACCCCCCGAAGTCGAATTTTGGGCTCCCTTGATTATGGCGAGGTATCGAAAAAAACAGCCCTCCCGAAAAACCTTTCCACCCAGTTTTTTGACTTAAACCTCACAGTGATTCCCGGTGGGGTGAGTAAGAGTGCAGTTTGGGTGACCCCCCGGGGTTAATGGGGAACGCCAAACAACAACACCCCCCAACTTGGCAATGGGTGGGGGGTCGCCCCTTGGGCACGAAAATCCCCCCTCCCCACTAGCTACTTCCCTACCAAAGACGGGGCCCCAGTAGACGCAGGAGAAAAAGAAACAACCTTTGGCTTTTGACTCCCAAAAATGAGTTTGTTTGTGTGTGTTGGTCTTGTGGGTGGTGTGGTCTGTGTGTGTATGTTTGTGTGTGTTGTTTTGGGGGGGGTGGTGGTTTCAGGCAGAAAAATTTGAAAAACTATGTACCCGTTCAATTCAATCACACCCTGTATCGTTTTAATTCCGCTATAAAATACACACTGACCCAAAACCGCTTTGGTACAAAAACCATTGTGTAGCAACAAGTTGGTCACGTCAATATTTGCCTCCCCTTCTCTTTTTTTCCCCTTTTGCTGTAAAAACACCCATCCCGATTTGAGGACGCGCCAAAAAAGGGACATACAGGGGGAAGGGGTTTTTTTTAAAGCGTTCTCAGGGGCTTTTTTCAGTGAGAACGTTTTTTTGGGAATCAACTTCCCCCTGACTGCTTCCAGGTTGGGTAATCGTTGCTACTATTGAATTGATGGAGGTTTTTGGTTTTCCCTGTGGGTTTTAGAGGAGTTTCTGACAAAACAGGGTTAGTGGCCTCAGGGTAAACACTGTCTGGGAAAAAAATAAATGTGGGTTTATCCCCGTTTGGGGTGAGGGGTGGTGGGTGGGAAGGTGTGTGTGTGTGGTGTTTTTGGTTGGGTTTATTAAATTTTTTTATATCGAGGATAAGGGGAAAAACATCATTGCTTTTTTTTCATCCAGCCCCATGTGTAGCGGTTTTTTTAAATTTTGTCACTGTTTTTCCCCCCGGCACACAATGGCCTATCTTCCCAAAAAACGGAAACAGGGGTTTAACGGGCGCAAGATGTTCTGCGCGTTCGAACACGGGGCCTCGGTTTAAGTCTCATCAAAAGGCTTTGACATTTTTTCGATTTTTTGGGTCAAACTGGGAAAAAAAAGGGCGAGGTGGGAATGAACCCCGAACCTCCGGTTAAACTTGTTGGCAAGCAAAACGTCTTAACCATTCCCCGCCACCTTCCTTCCTTGTGTGTGTTTTGTGGGGTGGTTTTGGTTGGTGTGTGAGTGTGTGTGTGTGTGGTGAGTGGTTTGTGAGTGTGTGTGTGTTGGGGGGGGGTGTATAGCATCATGGTTAGAGGTTTCTGCATGTGATCTGGGGGTCATTGTTCGAGCCATCACAAAGACACCCGTTGAAGGGGATTGTCTTTTGTTCACCCTGGAGTTAACATCAGTACCGATTCCTCTTCCCTGAAAGTCCTTCAGATGAGACTATACACCAAGACCCCATGAATGAATGCATGCACAACATCTTGCATACACATTTAAACCAGTGCTGCCTGTCAGAAGAGTAGGCCATTATGTGCCGGTAGAAATGGATAATACCGAAACCCACCACCGTATGCACACTGGTGTCGGGTTCAGACATCATCCCCATAGTGGGAATGAAGCTGCCTGATGGTGGACAAATGCTGTCGCATACAGAGAGAGAGAGAGAGAGAGAGAGAGAGAGAGAGAGAGAGAGAGAGGAGAGAGAGAGAGAGATGAGAGAGAGAGAGAGAAGAGAGGAAAGAGACAGAGAGACAGAGAGAGAGAGAGACAGAGAGAGAGAGAAAGAGAGAGAGAGGAGAGAGAGGACAGGGAGAGAGACAGAGAGGAGAGAGAAAGAGAGAGACAGAGAGAGAGAGGAGCAGAGAGAGAGAGACAGAGAGAGAGAGAAAGAGAGACAGAGAGAGAGAGAAGAGAGACAGAGAGAGAGAGACAGAGGGAGACAGAGAGAGAGAGACAGAGAGAGAGAAAGAGAGACTGAGAGAGAGAGAAAGTGAGACAGAGAGAGAGAGAGAGATAGAGAGAGAGAGACAGAGAGAGAGAGGACAGAGAGACAGAGAGACACAGAGAGAGAGAGAACACACACAAACAGAGAGAGGAGAGAGAGAGAGAGAGAGAGAGCGAGGAAGAGAGAACACACACAAAGAGAGAGAGAGAGAGAAGAGAGAGAGAGACAGAGAGACAGAGAGAGAGAGAGAGAGAGAGAGAGGAGAGAAAGAGAGACAGAGAGACAGAGAGAGAGAGAAAGAGAGACAGAGAGACAGAGAGAGAGAAAGATGAGAGAGAGAGAGAGAGAGAGGAGAGAGAGAGAGAAAGAGAGAGAGAGAGACAGAGAGACAGAGAGACAGAGAGACAGAGAGAGAAAAGAGAGACAGAGAGAGAGAGAGAAAGAGAATGACAGAGAGAGACAGAGAGAGAGAGAGAGAGAGGGATGAGAGAAGAGAGATGAGAGAAGAGAAGAGAGAGAGACAGAGAGAGAGAGAGACAGAGAGAGAGAGAAAGAGAGAGAGAGAGAGACAGAGAGAGAGAGAGAAAGAGAGACACAGAGAGAGAGAGAAGAGTGAGAGAGACAGAGAGAGAGACAGAGAGCAGAGAGACACAGAGAGAGAGAGAGAGAGAGAGAGACACAAACAAACAAAGAGAAAGAGAGAGACAGAGAGAGACAGAGAGAGAGGAGAGAGAGAGAGAGAGACAGAGAGAGACGAGAGAGAGAGAGAGAGATAGAGATAGAGACAGAGAGAGAGTAGAGAGAGAGAGAGACAGAGAGAGAGAGACAGAAGAGAGAGAAGAGAGCAGAGAGAGAGAGAGAAGAGTGAGAGAGACACAGAGACACAGAGACAGAGAGAGAGAGAGAGAGATTGGCAAGCACAGGTGGAAGATCTATACAATTGGTAAAAGGTCTTAACATTTCTCTTCATTGTCAATAGCACCATTCCTCTTTGTCTTCATTGATTCATTAATCTATCCAATTTTTTAAATTCTGTTCATTCATTCATTCATTCATTCATTCATTCATTCACTGAATCTGCTTTACCACTCAGATGGTCACTAGAACCGTTAACACCTTGTCATAAGTCACCTGGTCATAAGTCACGTGGTCATAAGTCACTCGGTCATAAGTCACGTGGACATGTCACCTGGTCATAAGTCACATGGACATAAGCCACCTGGTCATGTCACATGGACATAAGTCACCTGGTCATAAGTCACCTGGTCATACGTCACGTGTTCATAAGTCAGGTGGTCATAAGTCAGGTGGTCATAAGTCACGTGGACATGTCACGTGGTCATAAGTCACGTGGTCATGTCAGGTGGTCATAAGTCACGTGGTCATAAGTCACGTGGACATAAGTCACGTGGTCATGTCACGTGGTCATGTCACGTGGTCATACGTCACCTGGTTATACGTCACCTGGTCATAAGTCACGTGGTCATAAGTCACGTGGTCATAAGTCACGTGGACATAAGTCACGTGGACATAAATCACGTGGTCATAAGTCATCTGGTCATATGTCACGTGGACATCGGTCACCTGGTGATAAGTCACGTGGACATCAGCCCAGGTCAAAAGCTTTGTCAGTTGTCAATGTCAGCTAATTGGCAAGGCCTGCACTGAAATGTTGTTATGTTGTAAAATGTATTGCTTAGATTGACTTCACCGGGAAAAAGCTCCTAACATAAAAAACCTGCACCACCACTTTAAAGGAAAAGAAAAGCCCACCCTGATCGGGGGTATGGCTCCTATGATTAGGGCAGGTACTCAAAAACATTTCGTACAACGAAAAACCTCTCATCCAGTGTTGTTTTTTAATCTCCCAGTGATCCCGGGTGGGGGAAGTAAGAGGCATTTTTCGGGGTTGACCCCCCCAGGGGTTTTTAAGCGGGGGGAAAACGCACAAAACAACACCCCCAAACTTGGCCCATTGGGTGGGGGGTCGCCCTCTGGACACGAAAAAACTCTCCCCCCAAGCCCCCCCTCCGCTACTTCCCTCCCTAAGACGGGGCCCAGTACACCGCAGGAGAAAAAAAACAACCCCTTTAGGGCTGTTGACTGCTACAATGAGTTTTTGTGTGTTGTTTGTGTGTGTGTCTCTCTGTGTTTTGTGTTTTGTGTTTGTCTGTTGTGTGTATGTGTGTTTTTGTGTATGTAAAGGGGGGGTTTGGGGGGTTTTAGGGCAGAGAAATCAAGGTTTAAAAATATGTCCCCTCAATTCAATCACACCCCCGTTCGCTTTAAATTCCCCTATGAAAAAACACCCATGAACCCAAAACCCCGCTTTCCCTTTTTACATAACCATTGCTGTAAGCAAAACAAGAACCCCGGGCCGTTTAAAATTGCCTCCCCCTGCCCCCCTTGTTTTTTTCCTGAGACTGTAAAAAAAAACACCCTTTCCGTTTTGGGCAGCGCCAACAAAGGGGAAAATAATGCGGGGGAAGAGGGTTTTTTAAAAGGTTTTTCAGCGGCTAAATTTTAAAAAGGGGGAAAAAAAAATTGTTGGAAAAAAAACTTCCCCCTTGGGCTGCTTTTCCCTGTTGGTAACTGTTGCTTACATTGAATTTTATGTGGGGTTTTTGGGTTTTGGGGGGTTTGGGGGGAGAGGGGGTGTTTTATGACAAAAAACCCGGGTTGTGGGTTTTCCCCAGGTTAACCCTGGGAAAGGAAAAAAAAATAAATGTGGGTTTTTTACCCCGTTTTTTGGGTTTAGGGGTGGTGGGTTGGGGGGTGTGTGTGTGTGGTGGGGGTGTGTGCTGTGTGAGTGGGTGTGTTTTTTGGGGTGTGGTGTTTGTGTAATGTGTTTGTTTGGGGGTGTTGGTGTTTAAATTTAAATTTTTTTATTCTTTTATTCATGTAAAAGGGAAAAAGCACTTATGGCTTTTTTTACATCCCGTCCCCGTGGTTTTTGTTTGGGTTTTTTAAAAGTTTTTAATCGTTTCCCCGGGGGACAATGGGGCCCAACCCCTTTTAAAAAAAGAAAAAGGAAATTTTAAACGGTTTCGGCAAGATGGTTCCCGCTTTGGGGTTTGAAAAACGGGGCCCTCGTTTATAGTCCAAACCAAAAAGGACTTTGACATTCATTTCGATTTTTTTTTGTCAAACTGGGAAGAAAGGGCGAGGCTGGGAATCAAACCCAGAACCTCACGGTTAACTTGTTGGCAGGCGAACGTCTTAACCA
>CM054161.1:48511396-48513438 GCA_028751875.1 Rapana venosa
ATTTATACAACGCTATATCTTGCAAAAAACAAATCAAAGCGCTCTCATTCATACGAGTCTTTCACATGCAGCCAGTTACAATTATTAGTATTTACAAATTCAAATGCAAACACACACACACACACCACACACACACACACACACACACACGCACACGCACGCACGCACGCACGCACACACGCACGTACGCACGCACGCACGCACGCACGCACGCACGCACGCACGCACACACACACACACACACACATAAAGGTTGTACACTCCAGCAGGATGATGGGGGGTTTGATTGTTGAGGGCAGGGGCAGAAATGAGATGAAACAAGAGGAGAGAATCTTAGATTTGAAATAAATGTGTCTTGAGGTTGGATCTAAAAGCATCATAAGTAGGCTTTTGGCGAAGAGAGAGAGGGAGGTCATTCCAGATCGATGTACCAGAAACAGAGAAAGAGCGACGGCCAACAGTGGACTGGTTGAATCTAGGTATTCTTAAGCACAAGGTATCTGCAGCAGAGCGGAGGGAACGAGAAGGAGTGTACAGGTGGAGACATTCACAGAGGTAGGAAGGTACTGTTTTGAGGAGACATTTGTAACAGAGGGTACAGATCTTATAGTTAACTCTCTGTGGCACAGGCAGCCAGTGGAGAGATCGCAAGAGAGAAGTAACGTGCTCAGGTTTTTTTTCTGAGGGACTAGTCGAGCTGCAGAGTTTTGTATACGTTGAAGAGGGTGGATAGATGATGCTGGCAGACCAGCCAGAAGAGAATTACAATAGTCCAGACATGAGAGAATAAGAGACGTGACTAGTTTGGATTGTGCATCAGTGGACAGATACTTTCGGAGTTCACTTATACGACTTAATTGATAGTAACACGACTGGTAGGTTTGGATGATGACTTTTTGCATGAAGAGTGTGATGTAAATAGCTACCCCAAGATATTTCACTGCAGTGGATAGAGGGACAGATAATAATAATAATAATAATAATAATAATAATGTATGGAATTTATATAGTGCTGAATCTTGTAAAGCAACAAATCAAAGCGCTCAGATTTCATTTCATACCACTTTAAGTCACGGCAGATTTCTCTCCGTGAAATTCGGGCTGCTCTCCCCGGGAAGAGCGGGAGAGCGCGTCGCCACAAGAGCAGCGCCACCCTTTTTTTTTTTTTTTTCCCTGTCTGCAGCTGTATTTGTTTCCCTATCAGAGTGGCTTTTTTCTAAGAATTTTGCCAGGGACAACTCTCTTGTTGCCGTGGGTTCTTTTACGTGCGCTAAATAATTACGTGTAACACACGGGACCTCGGTTTATCGTCTCATCCGAAAGACTAGCGCCCAGACCACCACTCATGGTCTAATGGATGGGGGAAAAGTTTCCGGTCCAAACGGGGTACGAACCGCCGCACACTTCAGACCCGGACTTTTCGCTTTCTAGACAGGCGCGTTACCTCTAGACCACCGATCCACATAATAATAATAATGTATGCAGTTTATATAGTGCTGAATAGTATAAAGCAACAAACGAAAGCAATTTATCAGCAAACACACAATCAAATCATTTTGCGAAAAACTAATCACATAAAGGAAACCATTTATACACACATACGCCGTAGTGCACACACCATACACAACTAATCAGCGATTGTTGTTGCTGATGCATATTCCCCAGCTTGACGCCCTGGGGGCCACCCAGAACATGCACTCTTGTCTCACTCATTGTGGGGACGGGATAGCGCAGTGGTCAGAGCACTCGCTTTCTCCCACCCAAGTTTAAACAACGTCGAGCGTCGTTACCAGTTGGATGGGTGACAGTTTGCGCGCTTTGGCTTCAGTACAGTCCCCAAGTTCACCCAGCTGTAAAAGGGTACCTTGCAGCTCTTTAGGGTCAGGGAAGGTAAAGCAGCGAGGGAGAGGAGATGGGCGCTTTGGGCCCCAATATGCTGGCTCCTACAGAAGCTGAGGTCCCCTGACCTCGCTCCCCTATGACCACTAGGGCATGGACACTTTAACCTTACTTTTTTCTACACATATAACATCCACAAAAAA
>CM054161.1:48513938-48518938 GCA_028751875.1 Rapana venosa
GGTGGTGGTGATGGTGGTGATGGTGGTGGTGGGAGGTGGTGGTGATGATGTGACGACGATGCAACAAAGATGACATGTGGAGTATGAGTGAGTTGAAGTTTATAGTGATTGGGTTTGATCGTGTGTGTGTGATTGATATGATGTGGTTGTGTATGTGATGGTGATGATGTACCGCGCGACAACACAACGCTGACAAAACAACTAATACATAACAACGATAAACGGACAATTTCCTGAATCAGTTTTCATTTCCATCTTTTCATAAATGTTTAATTCATTTCACGTTGTGTATAGTCCCCCTCCCGCCCCCCCCCCTGCCCTACCCCCCCCCCCCCCCCCCCCACCACCAACAAAGGCCATAATAATTACAAGGCCAGCTGTCACCTTCAATAGAAAAAAAAAAGAGGAAAATTTATTGCACAGATTTTTCCAGAATGATGGGGATGTATTGATACTGAAAGAGCCCCCCCCTCTCCTCCCCCCCCCCCCCCCGGCATCCCTACGTGTGTCTTTTCCATCACATACTACTACTACACTACTACATACACTACTACTACTACTACTCTACTACTACTACTACCACTACTACTACTACTACTACAACTACTACTACCACTCTACAACTACTACTACCTACTACTACTACTCCCTACTACTTACTACTACTACTACTACTACACTACTACTACTACATACTACTACTTACCTACTACTACTCTACTACTAACTTACCACTACACTACTACTACTACTACTGCTGCTACTACACTACTACTACTACTACTACTACTACTACTACTACTACATACTACTACTACTACCACTACTACTACCTAACTACTACTACTACTACTACACTACTACTACTACTACTACTACACTACCACTACTACTACTACCATACTACTACTACACTACTACTACTACATACATACCACTAACTACTACTATCTACCATTACTACTATCTCCACTACTACTACTACTACTACTACTATACTACTGATAATAATAGTAATAATCATAATAATATTATTGATAATAAATGGAATGTATATGGCGCTGTATCTTGCATAGACAAATCAAAGCGCTTGCACTGGACTCATTCTTACACAGTCATACAACCAATAGCAAGTAATAGTTCTAACAAGTCCAAATGCACGCACACACACACAACACACAACACACACACACACACACACACACACACACACACACACACACAACACACACACACACACACACACACACACACACACACACTGGGGACTGGATGAAAAAAGCACATTAGTGCTTATTCCATTATCCTCGATATAAAAGAATAAAATATTCACACACACACACACACACACACACACACACACACACACACAACACACACACACACACACACACACACACACACACACACACACACATACACACACAGGTTATACACTTTGGCAGGGTTATGGGATTTCGGCTATTGAAAGGCAGGGACAGCTATGAGATGAAACAGGAGAGGAAAATCTTGGGTTTGAAACAAATATGTCTTGAGGCCGGATTTAAAAGTGTCACAAGAAGGCCTTTGGCGAAGAGAGATAGGGCGGCCATTCCAAATCGATGGACCAGAAACAGAGAAAGAGCGACGACCAACCGTGGACTGGCTGAATCTCGGTATTCATAAGCAGAAGGAATCTGCAGCAGAGCGGAGGGAACGAGAAGGAGTGTACAGGTGAAGACATTCACAGAGGTGGGAGGGCGCTGTTTTGTGGAGACATTTGTAACAGAGGGTACTGATCTTATAGTTTATTCTTTGTGGCACAGGCAGCCAGTGGAGAGATCGCAAGAGAGGGGTAATGTGCTCAGAATTTTTTTCTTTCTGAGGACTAGTCGAGCTGCAGAGTTTTGTATACGTTGAAGGGAGTGAATGGATGGATGATGCTAGCAGACCAGAATTGCAATAGTCCAGACGTGATCTGAAAGATGAGAGATGTTACGAGTTTGGATGTTGCGTCTGTGGACAGGTACTTTCTAAGAGACATTGATTTTTCCTTTTCGTTCCTCGGTTACAGCTTTGAGGTTTTGTTCCCCAAAATAATGGTGAGATTTGTGCATATATGCGATCATTCCCCCTCCCTCCCCTCCATCACCCCACCACCCACTACCATTTAGGTATGCGCATTCCAACTTCGGAGATTACAGACATTAATATTGGAACCTACAATAACAATATTGATTTTTTTTTAAAAAATTATTCTTTAAAATCGAGGATAATGGAATAAGCACTTACGTGCTTTGTTTTTATTTACATCCAGTCCCCGTGTGTGTATGCGGTTTTGTCAATTTTGTCATCTGTTCCCACCGGCTCACAATGGCCTACTCTTACGAAAAGCGGAACAGGATTCAACGTGTGCGCAAGATGTTCTGCGTGCGTTCGAACACGGGGCCTCGGTTATAGTCTCATCCGAAGGACTTTTGGGGAGAGTGGAGTCTGCACTGATGTTAACTCCAGGGAAAATATCCCCTGGAACGGGAATGGAACCCGGGTCGTCAGATTGCGAGCGCAATGTTTTAACCACTAGGCCACACAAGACAACACCATTATTTTAGGTAAGCGCATTCCGACTGCGGGGATAAAGAGACATTGATATAGAACATCCTATAATAACGATAAAGATATAATATAAAGGGATGTATTCGCCACACAACGCAATGATACATGGCTTACTAACTTAATCTGAGAGATATTTAAAATCTTGCACACACACACACATACACACACATACACGCACACACGCACGCACGCACGCACGCACGCACACACACACACACACACACACTCTCTCTCTCACACCACACACACACACACGCACGCACGCACGCACGCACGCACAACACACACACTCACTCTCTCTCACACACATAACACACACACACGCACGCACGCACACACACACACACACACACACACACACACACACACACACACCACACACACACACACACACACACACACACACACACACACACACACACACACACATACACTTAGAAATGCGGCTAACTTCATAGTGGACACCCCCCCCCCCCCCCCCCCCGCTCGGAAAAACAACAACAAAAAACCCCAAACAACAAGAACAAAACCAGTTGTATACTATATGCAAAATTTAAGCATTGGTGAATCTTGGAGATCTTGCGGAGAAAGGGACACCCCCCTCCCACCAAAAAAAACAACAAAAAAAAAAAAACCAAAAAAAACAAAAAAAAAAAAAAAAAAAAAAAAAATTTCCATAAAAAGGATATAATATAATAATTTAATAATAATGATTATAATAATTTTTTCCATTAAATTAATACAGCGCTATTTTTTACAAAAAAAAACCAAATCAAAGCGCTCTCATTCATCTAGTCTCTCACTGCAGGCAGTTAAAATTTAAAATTAGATTTTTACAAATTCAAATGTAAACACACACACGCGCACAATTAACAGTTTTTTTACAAATACAAATGTAAACACACACGCGCGCACGCGTATATAGATATACGAGGAAATGATATAAGTACTCTAGATTATTCGCAATTGGGAAGGAAAAAAAAAGAAGTAAAAAATAAATTTTCTGTTACAGAGCGCCACATGCACACAGGGAGTGGATGTAAAATTAAAAAAAAAGAACATGAGCGCTGATTCCATTATCTTCGAAAGTAAAAGAATGAAAGAGAAAAGAGAGAATTATATTCTCGCTGATGGAAGACTAGCGCACCTCCTCCTCCACCCTTCCCCTGCAACCCCTTCTCCTCCTCCCCCCCCCCCCCCCCCCCCCCCCCCCCCCCAACTCCGAAAAAACCCTAAAACCAAATCAAAGTACAGGAATTGAAATGCAGTAAAAAAAAAGTTACTATGCTCTCAGGGTGTACACACACGCACGCACGCACGCATGCTCGCACTCACACACACACATGCACTCGCACACACTCACGCACACATATACAACGCACTACATACACGCGCGTGCACGCACGCACACACACACACACACACACGCATGCTCGCACTCATACACTCGCACGCACGCACGCACGCATACATACACGGGGCGCGCGCGCGCGCACGCACACAACACACACAAACATATATAAGCAAACACATGTACCATACAAACGTACACATGCACACACACGTGCCCAACGTACACATGCACACACACACACACATACATACATACACACGCGCGCGCACACACACACCCACACCATACACACACACATAAAACACATACACACACCACACACGCACACACACAACACACACAACACACAAACACACTACATACGGGCTACCCTTCCCGTCTAAAACCCACAAAAAATATATGAACAGACTTTAAAACTGAAGATATCACACACACACACACACACACACACACACAACACACACACACACAAAACACACACACACACACACCCCAACATACACACACACACACACACACACACACACACACCACACAACACACATGCAATTTTTCCAAATCCAAAATTAGCCTTTGCCATTGGTAAATGTCTATTGCACAGCCTAGTAGAGTATTTGTTGTAGTTACTTTATAGTTGTTTCATGTTAACAATTTGTTGAATTAAAATTTTTACTCGTGTTTAAGATTTTTCCCCTTTTAATTGTGCACATGAAAATACCAACACACATGTTACCTAATCAGTCTTTTCTCTGTCCATTCCCTTCTCTGTTTTAACTTCCACTACATTTTCCACATCCCTCGTCTAATATCACTGAGAGTGAACAGACGTTAAATTGAAGACAACAACAACCACACACATACACACACACACACACACACACACCGCACACGCACACACACACACACCACTCACACCACACACACACACACACACACACACAAAAAAACACACTAACACACACACACTCTCTCCCCTCTCTCTCACACACACACGCACATACACACCACTCACACACACACAGAACACACACTAACACACACACACATTCTC
>CM054161.1:48533938-48541438 GCA_028751875.1 Rapana venosa
ACATCAGTGCAGACTCCACTCTCCCCAAAAAGTCCTTCGGAGGAGACTATAAACCGAGGCCCCGTGCGCGAACGCACGCAGAACATCTTGCGCACATGTTAAACCTTGCTCCGCTTTTTGGAAAAGAAGGCCATTGTGTGTCGGTGGGAACGGGTGCCAAAATTGACAAAACCTGCATTCACACAGGGACTGGGTGTAAAAAAAGCACACGAGTGGTTATTGCGTTGTCGTCGATATAAAATAAATAAATAAATAAAGGTGATTTGAGGGAGTGGGTTCGAGTACCCCAACTACCCTGCTCAGCCGAAGGGAGTTTTCTTTGAAGTTTCATACTGGAAATAAATCTCTAATAGATCGGTGGTCTAGAGGTTACGCGCCTGTCTAGAAAGCGAAAAGTCCGGGTTCGAAGTGTGTGTGGGTTCAATCCCTGTGTGTGCTCGAAACTTTTTTTTCCATCACTAGACCGTAAGTGGTGGTCTGGGTGCTAGTCTTTCGGATGAGACAATAAACGGAGGTTCCTCGTGTGAAGCACATTTAGTTGCACATAAAAAGAACCCACGGCAACAAGAGAATTGTCCCTGGCAATATTCTGTAAAAAAAAAGGGGGGCACTCTGATAAGGAAACAAATACTAATGCAAACAGGAAAAAAAAAGAGAAATGGTTGGCGCTGGTCTTGTGGCGACACGCTTTACTCCCGAGGAGAGCAGCACGAATTTCAGGCAGAGAAAATCTGCCGTGACTTAAAGTGGTATACAATACAATCTCTTTCAGTCGTCTCCTCAGGAAAGACACATCACTATGGGTCAGGGAAGGTAAAGCAGCGAGGGAGAGGAGATGGGCGCCGCCCTCAATAATCATGCTGGCCCCTTGAGAAGCTGAGGTCTCTGACGCCTCGCTCTCCAACGACCGCACAGGTTAATTGAACATCTTTACCTTTTTACCTAGAAAGCCAGCGAGCTTGGTCTCTGTTTAAACCTAAACATTTCCCCCGTCCATTAGATCTTGAGTGTTGGTGGTCAAAGTGAATAGTGAAACGATAAACCGAGGTGCTGTGTACAAAACACTTTTTCATGCACGTATACTGCTGCTGCTGCTGCTGCTGCTGCTGCTGCTGCTGCTGCTACTACTACTACTACTACTACTACTACTACTATATGGAATTAATATAGCGATGAATCTTGTAAAACAAACAAATCGAAGCGCTTGCACTCAAATCATTTACACGCATGCAACTTTCCTCAAATATAATGAATAACATACTATTTGAAATTTATGCACGCGCTACTACTACTACTACTACTACTACTACTACTACTACTACTACTACTACTACTACTACTGCTGCTACTACTGCTGCTATATGGAATTTATATAGCGCTGAATCTTGTAAAACAAACAAATCGACTTGCTATCATAAACTCCTTTGTATCTCACACAGAGATCACATAACTAACGAGGAAGTGAAAACCAGAATTAAAAACGCCAACAGACCATATGAAGAGTTCCTGACTTCAGCGAAAGATAAACCCAAACTAAAATGGATACAGGCACATCACACGAACATGTGGACTGGCCAAGACTGTCCTACAGGGAACAGTACAAGGAGGGAGACGAAGAGGAGGCAGACAGAGAAAACGATGGGAAGACAACATCAGAGAGTGGACTGGTAGCCTTGAGTGGAATGATTTGCTACAGAAAGCAGATGACCGCGGGGAGTGGAGGAAGCTGGTTGCAAAATCTTCAGTGGTGCCCCCCACGGTCCACAGGATTACGGGATAGGTGAAGGTGAAGGAAAAGACAAAACAACGAAAAACATGGCAGGAAGAGAGTTATACCAGGAAAATTTTTGTATAAATAAGCAGGAAAGCAAATACACAGACAGGGGAAAAAAATGGTGGCGCTGCTCTTGCGGCGACATGCTCTTCTCAGGTAGAGCAGCCAACATCTAATGCAGAGAAATCTAGTGTGATAGAAGTTGGCATACAATACAATACAATGCGATACAGTGGGATACAATACAGTGGAATACAATACGATAAAATACAATCAATAGCAACAATACAGTACAATACAATTCAAAACAGCACAAATACAGGGGGGGGGGTTTTAAAGGGGGTTTGGGGAAGGGGGGGGGAAGGGGGGGTATTAAAAAGGGAAGGGGTTAAAATTTAAAACGTCCCCTTTCAGCTAGGTCAGGTTTTTTGGGTTAAGGTTTGAAAAGAATTTTTTTTTGGGGTTTGTGTGTTTGGGGGAAATTTGTAGTATGAGATTGGTTTTTTGTTTTTAGTTGGGTTTGTTTTTTGTTTTTTGTGGGGGGGGTTTGTGTGTTTTGTGGAGTGGGGGTTTTGGTGGGGGGGTGGTGTTGTGTGTGTGTGTGGTGTGTGTGGTGTGTTGTGTGTTGTGTTTGTGTGTGGGTGTTTGTTGTGTTGTTTGTGTGGTGGGGTGTGTGTGTGTGGTTTGTGTTGGGGTGGTGTTGTTGGTTTGGGTTTTTGTTGGGTGTTTGTTTTGTTTGTGTTTTGTGTGTTTGTTGTGTGTGTGTGTTGTGTGGGTGTGTGGTGGTGTGTTTGTGTGGTGGTGGTGAATAAATGAATTAGAATTATGGGGGTTTTCTAATTGTTAGGGTGTTTTAGATTTGCAATGGTGTGTGGTGTTGTTTTGGGTTGGTTGGTGGTGGTGTGTGGTGTGTGTGTGTGTGTGTGTGTTTTTGTGCTGTTTGATTGTTATGGGGTTTTTGTTGTTAGGTGATGAAGTGGGCTGGTGGGTTTGGGGTTTTGGGTTTGGGGGGTGGTGGTGGGGTTGTGGGGGGTTTGTGTGTTGTGTGTGTTTTGTAATTGTGTGTAGGGTTTTTGGGCTTGGTAGGCTTCGGGGGCCCTTTGCCGCGTTTTCAGGTTTACGGGGCGGGGGGGGTGTGGGGCCGGGGGGTGAGTTGGTGATTTGTTGGGGTCCGGGGTTTTTTGGGGAAAATGTGGGGCCGGTTGGGTTGCCAAAAAGAAAATGATCCCCTGATGACCCCTTCATTGCTGCCTAGACCTACTAAACTACAAAAGACCAAAAATTAATATTTATATGTAATGATATTGCCAAACCACATACTGACAAATATAGATTTTGGCTTAAGAAATTTTGTTGATCAAAAACATCTTGCCCAAAAATGCATATTGCCCAAATTACATATTGAAAACCCAATATGACAAAACCTACATGTGCAAACCCACATAGTGACAAACCATTATTATATGACAAACCTACATTTTGACAAACCTAATAGGAAAAACCACTAGTGACAAACCCACATATGAAACCCATATTTGACAAACCTAATAGTGAAAAACCCACATAGTGAAAAAACCCACATATTGACAAACCTACATATGACAAACCCATATATTTAGTGAAAACCCCTACATAGTGAAAAAACCTACATAGTGACAAACCCACATATTGACAAACCTACTGGAAAAACCCATATATTATAGTGAAAAACCCACATAGTGAAAAACCTTTACTAGGGAAAAAACCAAATAGGACAAACCCACATGTGCAAACCTACATAGTGAAAAACCTACATACGACAAACCCCATTTTGAAAAACCCCCATATTGAAAAAACCTCATATTGACAAACCTAAAGTGACAAACCCAATATGACAAACCTAAAGTGACAAACCTCTAGTGACAAACCTACATAGCGACAAACCTCCATATTGAAAAACCCTACATAGACAAACCTACAATTAAACAAACCTACATAGTGAAAAACCCCAAATAGTAAAAAAACCCCACATAGTGTCAAACCTACTAGTGCAAACCTAATATGACAAACCTCATAGTGACAAACCACATGTGCAAACCCACATATGCAAACCACATTGAAAAACCTACATAGTGACAAACCTCCATGCGAAAAACCCCATATGACAAACCTCATATTGACAAACCCCAACATATGACAAACCCCATGTGACAAAACATAGTGACAAACCTACTGTAACAAACCTCACAGGACAAACCACACAGTGGCAAACCCACATGGGAAAAAAACCCCACATATGAAAAAACCCTATTTTATAGTGAAAACCCCCAAAAAGGGACAACCCACAAGTGAAAAACCTACACAATCGTTTTTGGTTTTTGTTAGGAATTCTCGCATTTTTCATTCGTTTCAACAGAAATAAAATTTCAGACTTGGGGATGACACTGACAATTCATGAAAGAAATCTAAAAAAAAAAAACAACTAACTTTTTTGGGCGAAAAAAAAATTGCTTGGCTTTTTTTTTCAAATTTTCAAAACAGTTTTTTTTATTTTTCCCTCTCCAAAAGCTTCAAAAAACAAACAACAACAACAAACAAAAAAATTTTCGAAAATTTAAAATAATTTGCTGGGAACACACTACGAAAAGGCTGTTTCCAAAAATAAAAAGAGATAAGACTTTGTGTTAATGACGGGGAAGTTTTTGGGGTTTGACGATTTTTCTGTACAAGTGTCTAGTGAAAATATTTTTAGTGTCTGCCAGGCAGATATTAGGATAATTGACAGGGCGTAGTGCGTTGTTCTGGGTGGGTTGTATTAGTCTCGGCTAAGGGGATTCTTTTCTTGGTTGTATTCTTAGGGACGGAGCAGCCTTACCGGGGGTTAAAAGCACCAACGCGGGCCTAAAGGTTAAAAGGGATTTTTCCTCTGGAGTTAACATCAGTATGGGGACGGGATAGTTTTATGGTCGGAGCATCGTTTTCCCCCCCACCCAAATTTAAAGCACGTCGAGGTGGTTACCAGTTGGTGGGTGACCGTTTGCGCCCTTTGGGTTTCAGTACAGTTCCCCCATTCCCCCAGCTGAAAAGGGGGTACCTGCCCTCTTTAGGGTCGGGGAAGGTAAAGCACGAGGGAGAGGGAGGGGGCCCGCCCTCATTTGCGGCCCTAAAAAGGAGGTCTCTGACGCCTCGCCCCCCTCGATCTTATAGGTTAGGGACCCCTGTCCTTTTAACATCAGTCAGATCCACTCCCCAAAAAAGTCCTTGGGGGGAGCTATAAACCAAAGGGCCCCGTGCGCGAAGACGCAGAAATCTTGCGCAAGTTAAATTTTGCCCCGTTTTTTGGGAAAAAAAGAAGGCCTTGTGTGTGGGTGGGAAAAACGGGTCCCAAAAATTGACAAAACCTGCATTAACGGGGGACGGGGGTGAAAAAAACAACGAGTGGTTTTTTGCGTTGTCGTGTAAAAAATAAATAAAAAATAAAGGGATTTAGGGAGTGGGTTCGAGTCCCCCAATACCCTGCTCAGCCGAAGGGGGTTTTTTCTTTAAAGGGTTTCATACTGGAAATAAATCCAAAATAGATGGGTGGTTAGAGGTTCGCGCCTGTCTGGAAAGCGAAAAGCCCGGGTTCGAAGTGGTGTGGGTTCAATCCTGTGTGTGCTGAAATTTTTTTTTTCATCACAGACCGAAGTGGTGGTCTGGTGCTATTTTTGGGATAGAAATAAAGGGAGTTCCTCGTGTGAACACATTTAGTTGCACATAAAAAAACCACGGCAAAAAGAAATTGCCCCTGGGCAATTTCGAAAAAAAAAAAAGGGGGGCACTTGAAAAGGGAAAACAAATACTAATGAAAACAGGAAAAAAAAAGAAAAATGGTTGGGGCGGGGTCTTGTGCGCACCTCCCCGAGAGAGAGCCAAATTTTCAGGGGAAAAAAAAAAATCTGGTGACTTAAAGTGGTATACAATTTCCCCAAATTTTTTCAGTCGTCTCCTCAGGGAAAAACACATCACTATGGGGCAGGGGGGGTAAAAGCGAGGGAGGGGATGGGGGCCGCCCTCAATAATCATGCTGCCCCTTTAAAATGAGGTCTCTGACGCCCCGCTCTCCAACGACCCCAAGGTTTAATTGAAATCTTTTCCTTTTTTTCCTAGAAAGCCACGAGCTTGGTTCTGTTTAAACCTAAACATTTTCCCCCGCCTTTGATCTTGATGTTGGGGGTCAAAGTGTTCGATAAAACCCAGGTGCGTGTACAAAACACTTTTCATGCACGTTATTGCTGCTGCTGCTGCTCTGCTGCTGGCCCCTGCTACTATACTACTACTACTACTACTACTACATATGGATTAATTGCGATGAAACTTTAAAAACAAAAAAATCGAAGCGCTTGCACTCAAATCTTTCCCCGCACAACTTTCCCCAAATTTTTAATGGGAAAACTACTATTTGAAAAATTTTTCACGCGCTACTACTACTATACACACTACTATTTCTACTACTACTACACTACTACTACTGCTGCACTACGCTGCTATATGGAATTTAATAGCCTGAATCTTGTAAAACAAACAAATCGTTCTATCATAAATCCTTTGTATCTCACACAGGAAAACAAAACTAACGAGGAAATGAAAACCAATTAAAAACGCCAACAGACCCCTTGAAGAGTTCCCGACTTCAGCGAAAAAATAACCAAAATAAAATGGATCGGACTCCCCACAACATGTGGACTGGCCAAGATGTCCTACAGGGAAAAACAAGGAGGGAGACAAGGGAGGCAGACAGGAAAACATGGGAAACAACATCAGAGAGTGGACTGGAGCCTTTAGTGGAATGATTTGCTACAGAAAGCAGTGCCGCGGGGAGTGGAGGAACTGGTTGCAAAAACTTCAGTGGTGCCCCCCCCGGGGCACAGGATTACGGGGTGGTGAAGGTGAAGGGAAAAACAAAACAACGAAAAACATGGCAGGAAGAGAGTTATACCAGGAAAAAATTTTTTTATAAAAACAGGAAGCAAATACCGACAGGGGAAAAAAATGGTGGGGGGCTCTTTCGGGACATGCTCTTCTCAGGTAAGCACCCAAAATCTAAAAGCAAGAAATCTAGGTGTAGAAATTGGCATAAATACAATACAATGCGATCAGTGGGATACAATTAAAATGGAAACAAAACGATACAAAACAATACAATAGAACAATACAGTACAAACAATTCAAAAAAGCACAATACAATACAAAACAAAACAACATAATCGAAAAAAAATCTAAATACAAAAAAACGCAATCGAAAAAAAAATACAAACCAATTTAATCAAAATCCCCCAAACGAAAATAAAAAATCAATTCAATATAAAAAATACAAAAAAACACATTCGAAAAAAATACAATACAACCAAAAAAATACAACCAAACAACACAACAATACAGCCAGCTAATCGAAAACAATACAATTCAATTCAATTCAAAACATATACTACACTACTACTACTACTAACCTACTACTACACTACACTATACTATTCTCTAAAAGGAAATTTTTATAGCGCTATATCTTGCAGAGACAAAACAAAGCCTTAAAAAAAAAAATACAATAAAAACAATACAAAACAACCAACAATACAACACAACACAATTCAATACAGCAAACACAAAAACGCACAATACAAGCAATAACTACAACTCAATCATATACTATACACAAGCTGCCCAACAGGTCCATATGTTAAAACATTTTATATCCACTGACCCTAACA
>CM054161.1:48548938-48556367 GCA_028751875.1 Rapana venosa
CTGTCTGTCTGTCTGTCTGTCTGTCTGTTTCTCTGAATTAAAGATTATTCGTTCATTCTCTCTCTCTCTCTCTCTCTCTCTCTCTCTCTCTCTCTCTCTCTCTCTCTCTCTCTCTCTCTCTCTCTCTCTCCTCCCCCTCTCTCTCTCATGATGTATCCCTACGGGCGGGGACTGGATGTAAAAAAGCACATGAATGCTTATTCATTATCCTCAAAATAAAAGAATTTGTCATTGTCATTGTCATTGTCATTGTCATTGTCTCTCTCTCTCTCTCTCTCTCTCTCTCTCTCTCTCTCTCTCTCTCTCTCTCTCTCTCTCTCTCTCTCTCCCTCTTACATGTCTGTTTGTCTGTCTGTTTGACTGTCTGTTTGTCTATCTCTCTGTCCGTCTGTCTCTCTCTTTTACATTGTCTGTCTATCTGTTTGTTTTTCTGTCTGCCTCTCTCTCTCTCTCTGTCTCTCTCTTTTGCATGTCTGTCTGTCTGTCTCTCTCTCTCTCTGTGTCTCTCTTTTGCATGTCTGTCTGCCTGTCTCTCTCTCTGCGTCTCTCTTTTGCATGTCTGTCTGTCTGTCTCTCTCTCTCTGTCTCTCTTTTGCATGTCTGTCTGTCTGTCTCTCTCTCTCTGTCTCTCTTTTGCATGTCTGTCTGTCTGTCTCTCTCTCTCTGTCTCTCTTTTGCATGTCTGTCTGTCTGTCTCTCTCTCTCTTACATGTCTGTTTGACTGTCTGTCTCTTTGTCTGTCTCTATGTCTGTCTGTTTCTCTCTCTTTTAAATGTCTGTCTGTTTCTTTGTCTGTCTGTCTGTCTGTCTGTCTGTCTGTCTCTCTCTCTCTCTCTCTCTCTCTCCCTCTCTCTCTCTCTCTCTCTCTCTCTCTCTCTCTCTTTTACATGTGTGTGTGTGTGTGTGTGTGTGTGTGTGTGTGTGTGTGTGTGTGTGTGTGTTTGTGTTTGTGTGTGTGTCCTTTTTGATATTCTGTTATTGCCTTTTTTTGGTTATTGTTTGTTGTTGTATATTGCTTATGCTATTGTTCTTAGTTTTTGATTGGTTAATTTTGTTCTTGTTTTTCTATCATGATGTTATCCCCGAAAGAGCCGGGACTGGATAATTAAAAAAAAAATGCACACGAGTACCTATTTATTATCCTCCAAATGTAAGAATTTGGATTTGATTTGGTTTTCTCTCTCCCTTGGTCTGTGTCTTTGCTTTATTGTGGCTTTGCCTTGTTCTGACTTAGTTTTTCTCTTATTTTTCTCTCTCTTTATAGATGGAAACTTTATTGTTGGAAAACACACTATTCGTTAAAGTTTTTGTTTATGTTCCCAAATCAGATCTGTTCAACATTTGTTTTTGGAATGTTCTTATATTACTTGCTAAACACCAAATGAAACCTTCACCCTTAATCATCATCATCATCATCAGCAGCAGCAGCAGCACAGCAGCAGCAGCAGCAGCAGCAGCAGCAGCAGCAGCAGCAGCAGCAGCAGCATCATTATCATCATCATCATCATCATCATCATCATCATCATCATCATCATCAGCAGCAGCAGCAGCAGCAGCAGCAGCAGCAGCAGCAGCAGCAGCAGCAGCAGCATCATTATCATCATCATCATCATCAGCAGCAGCAGCAGCAGCAGCAGCAGCAGCAGCAGCAGCAGCAGCAGCAGCAGCAGCAGCAACAACAACAACAACAATATCAAGTGATGGTGGGAACACACGCAGACCATCTTGCGTACACATTAAAACCTGTTCCACTTCTTGGAAGAGTAGGCTAGTGTGCGCCTTTGGGAATGGATGACAATATTTACAAAACTACACACACACACACACACACACACACACACACACACACACACACACACACACACACACACACACACACACACACACACACACACACACACACACACGGTGGCTGGATGTAAAAAAAAAGCACATGAGTGCTTTTCCATTATCCTCGATTTTAAAAAAATCTCTCTCTCTCTCTCTCTCTCTCTCTCTCTCTCTCTCTCTCTCTCTCTCTCTCTCTCTCTCTCTCTCTCTCTCTCTCTCTCTCTCTCTCTCTCTCTCCATATATATATGTATATACCTCATAGAATTTTTAAAAAAATCTATCTATCTATCTATCTATCTATCTATCTATCTATCTATCTATCTATCTATCTATCTATCTATCTATCTATCTATCTATCTATCTATCTATCTATCTATCTATCTCTCTATCTAATCTATCCATCTATCCATCCATCCATCTATCTATCTATCTATCTATCTCTCTATCTATCTATAAGTAATTCTACAGACATCATAAAGGTAATGACAGCATCACCCGCTGCCAGGCTATGTGTAAATTGATGCGCATGCACGTGTTGATTTTCCTTTCATTTCTATAATTACGATTCTTTTTCTTTTATTATAAAAAACCCTCTTCACTCGGTGTTTTTTTGTAATGACATGAACGTGTCATGTTTTAGGCGATGGTATCACGACACTAGGAGTAGATGGCATGCAGGGGTGGGGAGGACAACAGCTTCACCAGTTCGTGCCAGTGGCAACCGACGACAACTTTAAAAAAAACAACATAATAAAACGCTTGCGCACGTACACTGGTGTTGTCATCTTTAGACATCATCCCCGAAGTCGGAATGCAGCTATCTTAATGGTGGGCAAAAACAGTTGCAGACACAAAACCTCACCGTTCGTGCCCCCCCCCCCCCCAAAAAAAAAAAAACAACCAAAAAAACAACCCCAAACCCCCCACAACAACAACCAAAAAACCCAACAAAACAAAAACGACAACTAAAAAACAACCCAACAAAAACACACACAAAAACCGAAAAAACCCCACAAACAAAACAAAACAAAACAAACCACAACAACAAAAAACCCCAAACAAACAAAAAAAACCCACCCCAAAACCAAAACACACAAAAAACCCCAACCAACCAACCAACCCCCCCACCCCACCCCCCCCCGACCCCCCACCCCCCGAAACCAACCAAACAAAAAATCCAAAAAAATTTCCAAACCCCAGCAAAAACAACAACAAACAAATCACAAAACCCACAAACAAACAATAAAAAAAGCCCACCACCATCACTAACAAAAACCACCTTCAGACCAACAATCACAGACAAACACACACACAGACAAACACAGACAGAAAGACATAGGAACACAGATTCACCAATACAGACACACTGTACATAACAGAGACAGACGGATAGACAGACAGACGTTAGTTAAGTCCAAGATTTTAAAAAAAAGGTATCTTCAACATGTGTATGCAATTTTGTAAACTTAAATGGTATGGGCATGTCACAAGATCCAAAGGACTTGCAAAGACAATTTTACAAGGCACTGTCCAAGGAGGAAGAAGAAGAAGAGGCAGACCAAGGAAGAGCTGGGAGGATAACATCAGCGAATGGACAGGCCTAGAACTCAACAAAACCCTGAGAAAGGCAGAACAGAGAGAGGAATGGAGGGAACTGGTTGTTGAGTCTTTGAGGGTGCCCCCACGGTCGTCAGACTACGGGACAGATAGATAGATAGATAGATAGATAGATAGATAGATAGATAGATAGATAGATAGATAGATAGATAGATAGATAGATCTTCAACATTTTAATTATTTTATTTTATTCTTTTATTTCGAAGATAATGGAATAACCACTCATATGCTTTTTTTGGGCCCCATCCATTCCCCGTGTATATGCAGCTCAATTTTGTAAATTTTGTCATCCGTTCCCACCGGCACACAATGGCCTACTCTTCCGAAAAAGCATTCCTTTCTTTATCTACAACCTTTCTTATCCTAACCTTTTGTTTTCTTCTTTTTCATTACAGTCGTTGGGAATGAATATGAGGTCAATGCAGGGCACACACAACATTAACAACACAGGCCTCAGAAATGTGATCTGCAAATCATACGTTTCCATCGAGGCCATGGTAATTAAATCGTCACGATGTTGACGTTGTCTTTTTTTTTTTTCCTAGCAGGACTTTTTTTTTTTGGCTGCTAAAGCTGCCGACACACGCTAGAGCGCGACAATGTACCGCGGTTGTCAGGTAGTGTGACTTTAAAAAAAAAAAGAAGTTTTTTTTAGTTCGTGGATGTGCTTAAATTTTTTTTGGTTTCCATCCAGTCCTCGTGTGTACGCAGTTTTGTCAATTTTGTCATCCGTTCCACTCTCCCCCTCTTTCCCTCCCCCTCTCTCTCCCGTCTTCTCTAGCCCCCTTTTCCTCCTCTCCCCTCTCTTCTCCTCTCCACTCTCTCTCTCTCTCTCCCTCTCTCTCTCTCTCTCTTCTCTCCTTCTCTCTCTCCCCATCTCTCCCCTTCTCTCCCCCCTCTTCCTCTCTCTCTTCTCTCTTCCCCCTCTCTCTCTACCCCCCTTTCCTCTCTCTCTCTCCTCTCTCCTCTCTCTCTCTCTCCCCCATATCTCCCCCCTCTCTCCCCCTCCTCTCTCTCTCATTCTCCATCTTTCTCTTCCCCCCCTCTCACTCTCTCCCTTTTCCTCTCTCTCTCTTTCTCCCTCCCTCTCCCCCCTCTCTCTACCCCCTTTTCCTCTCTCTCTCCTCTCTCTCCCTCCCATATCTCTCCCCTCTCTCTCTCCCCTCTCTCTCTATCCACTCTCCCCCCCCCCTCTCTATCTCTTTCTCCTCCCTCCCCCTCCACCCTCTCTCTCTAAGATCATATTAACATCTCCCCAGTACGCTGTGTTATTCGGTGACGCCCTCTGAGCATCATGGTTTCATTATGACCATTATGATAGTGCTTGTGTCAGCAGAACAGATCACAACTGATACCATGAGATAGTTATGATGTAACATGATATACGACATATGATAAGAGAGAGAGAGAGCGATGAAGAGAGAGAGAGAGAGAGAGAGAGAGAGAGAGAGAGAGAGAGAGAGAGAGAGAGAGAGAGAGGAGAGAGAGAGAGCGATGAGAGAGAGAGAGAGAGAGAGAGAGAGAGAGAGAGAGAGAGAGAGAGAGAGAGAGAGAGAGAGAGAGAGAGAGAGAGAGAGAGAGAGAGAGAGAGAGAAAAGAATTTGAACAATTTGTATTTTTCAGAGGGTAGTTGATTAAGCATTAAAAGCTTTTCTACATCGAACCCTCGAAAACAAATTAGGGGAAAAAATACCGTTTAATGACATAGAATTGCATAGAAAACTAGGAGAGAGAGAGAGAGAGAGAGAGAGAGAGAGAGAGAGAGAGAGAGAGAGAGAGAGAGAGAGAGAGAGACAGACAGACAGACAGACAGACAGACAGGCAGAGACAGAGACAGAGACTGATAAATTGGTAATATTTATTCCCAAAGAGAGAGACATTCATTCCAGAGGGAGAGAGAGAGAGAGAGGAGAGAAGAGAAGAGAGAGAGAGAAGAGAGAGAGAGAGAGAGAGAGAGGAAGAGGACGAGAGAGAGAGAGAGAAGAGAGAGACCAAAAGAGACACATCCAGGAGACGATAGAGAGAGGAGAGAAAGAGAGAGAGAGGAGAGAGAGAGAAAGAGAGGAAGAGAGAGAGAGAGAGACAGACAGACAGACAGACGACAGACAGAACAGACAGACAGACAGAAGACAAGGACTGATAGATTGGTAATCTTTATTGCCAAGGAGAGATTCATTCCACAGGAGGAGAGAAGAGAGGAGAGAGAGAGAGAGAGAGAGAGAGAGAGAGAGAGAGGAGAGAGAGAGAGAGGAGAGAGAGACAGACAGACAGACAGGACGACTGGCAAGACAAAATACAGAGGACAGACAGACAGAAAGACAGACAGAGACTGATAGATGGTAATCTTATTCCCAAAGAGAGAGACTTTATTCAACAAGACGAGAGAGAGGAAGAGAAGACGAAGAAGAAGATAGACGAGAGAGAGAAGACAGGAGAGAGAAGAGATGGGGGAGGGGAGGGGGGAGGTGTAAATACTTTATTATCAGCTTTGCCCTTATAGGGACTGTACTAATACAAACTGAAAGATAGCGACAAGAAGAGACAGACAGAACAGACAGACAGAAGACAGACAGAAACATGATAGCAGACAGACAGACAGACAGGACAGACAGAAGACCGACAGAACAAGAAGACCGACAGACACACAGAAGACACGACAGACAGAAAGACGACAGAAACAGAAGACAGACAGACAGACAGACCGACAGACAGACAGACACACAGTGACAGCAGACAGACACGCAAACAGACAGACAGACAGCACAGACAACAGACAGACAACAAAACGACAGCAACAGAAGACAGAAACAGACAGACAGAAAGACCGACAGGCACACAGATACACGCAAGAAGACCACGCACAACAGCTGACAGAAAGCGCTGACACTGATAGCACCAGACAGTCAACGAAGACAGAACCGACAGACAAACGACTCGACAGATCACAGATAGACCGCAGACAGAAGACAGACAGAAGACATAGACACATCAGATGACACGCAGACTGAACACAGACCAGACAGACAGATTCGTACACACAGACTGACAGACAGAAACCGACAGACACACAGATAGACAGCAGACTGACAGACAAGACAGACAGGCAGATCAAATTACTATTTGCGATAATTGTAGTTAAAATCCCCGCTGCAGAGCTCTTGGGATCTGAAGTAGGTCACAGAGGTCAAGGAATGCATTAACCTCTCACCTTCCCCTTTCGTATAAATCACAGGATGTGCCGTCAATTTTCATTATGATGGCTGTGATGATAATTATGAGGTCATTAATTTTCTGTTAGCATATGCCAGGTTTCATTTCTTTTTGTTCGTTCGTTCTTTCTTTCTGTCTGTCTGTCTGTCTCTCTGTCTGCCAGTCTGTCTGCTTGTATGTCTGTCTGTATTTCTTTTTTTTTCTTGTCTGTTTGTTGGTCTCTCTGTTTTCTTTTCTGTCTGTCTGCTTGTCCGTTTGTCTGCTAGTTTGTCTGTCTGTCTGTCTGTCTGTGTTTCTGTGTTCTTTTTTTCTTGTCTGTCTGTCGGTCTTTCTTGCTTGCGTGCTGGATTTCTTTCTATCTGTCTGTCTTTTTGTCTGTCTTCTTTCCTTTTTAAGTCTTTTTCTTTCTCTCTGTCTCTTTTTCATTCCTTTCTTTCTTTCTTTCTTTTGTTTTTTTCCTCGCCTCTCTCTCTTTTTCTTTTCTTCTCTTTTCTGTTCTGTTTTGTTCTGTTCTTTCTTTCTTTCTTTCTTTTTTCCTTTTTCTTGTCTTTCTTTCTTTTTTTTATTTTTTCCTTTTTTTTCTGTCTGTCTTTCTTTCTGTCTTTCTCATAACGTAAAAAAACAAAACAAAACATTTTAGCAGCTGCCCGATTGAGAATACAGCATATCTCAAGCCACACGGTATATCAAGGAGGTAAAATCTCAATAATTTCTCTCGCATATTATGTATGTATGTATGTATGTATGTTTATGTATGTATGTATGTATGTA
>CM054161.1:48556867-48559367 GCA_028751875.1 Rapana venosa
ATAAAGAAAAATTTTGTTTTTGTTTTTTCCTTTTATTGTTCCCACTCCCCTTTGTCCCCTTTCACTTGAAATTGTGGCCAAAGGGCCGAAGCAAATTAAAATGTTCAGAGTTCAGAGTTCTCTCTCTCATCAGAAGAAACAATGTCCATTTTGTAAACCAAATTTGAAGATGAAAAGCATTTCCTTTAGAATGTTTTGTGTATAAGATTTAAGAATTAAATTTTAAGGATTGTGTTGATACACCTTTACATGATCTACTTAAAGCAGAAAACAGTAGTAAAAATCACATGCGCCTGTCTAGATATATATTCCACCCCATCAATAAGAGAAAAAGTTTGTTGTATTAGGAATATTTACATCACAAACGAAGATATGGTATCGTCTTGTTATGATTTTGAAAATTTATATATGTATATTGATTTTAATCCAGACATAAGGAAGATACATTTAGATCAAAATAGTGAATTGTTTTGATACATATGGATTTTTATGTTTTTGTGCATTGTCTTCATTATTTCTTTCACTGAAAGTGAGCTTGGTATTGTGTATGTTATCGGGTTTTTGCCCACTCTGTGGCATTTTCAATTCCTTCTACCCAACCATGTATTATGGCCTAAGGGCTGAGATACATTAAATTTCTGAGAGTTCGAGAGTTTTTCTCCCTCTCTCTCTCTCTCTCTTCTCTCTCTCTCTCTCTTCTCTCTCTCCTCCCTCTCCCTCTTACATGTCTGTTTGTCTGTCTTTTGACTGTCTGTTGTCTATCCTCTGTCCGTCTGTCTCTCTCTTTTACATTGTCTGTCTGTTTGTTTTTCTGTCTGCCTCTCTCTCTCTCTCTGTCTCTCTCTTTTGCATGTCTGTCTGTCTCTCTCTCTCTGTGTCTCTCTTTTGCATGTCTGTCTGTCTGTCTCTCTCTTACATGTCTGTTGACTTTTCCTGTCTGTTTGTCTGTCTCTATGTCTGTCTGTTTCTCTCTCTTTTAAAGGTCTGTCTGTTTCTTTGTCCTGTCTGTCTGTCTGTCTGTCTGTCTCTCTCTCTCTCTCTCTCTCTCTCTCTCTCTCTCTCTCTCTCTCCAACCCCTCTCTCTCTCTCTCTCTCTCCCCCCTTTTCTCTTCTCTCTCTTACCTGTGTATGTGTGTGTTTTGGTGTGTGTGTGTGTTTGTGTGTGTGGTGTGTTTGTGTGTGGGGTCCTTTTTGATATCTTATTGCTTTTTTTGGTTATTGTTTCTTGTTTGTTTTTTGTTGTATATTATTGCTTATGCTATTTCTTAGTTTTTGGTTGGTTAATTTTGTTCTTGTTTTCTTCGGATGAGACTATAAACCGAGGTCCCGTGTGCGAACGCACGCAGAACATCTTGCGCACACGTTAAATCCTGTTCTGCTTTTCGTAAGAGTAGGCCATTGTGTGCCGGTGGGAACAGATGACAGAATTCACAAATCCACAAACACACGGGGACTGGATGTAAAAAAGCACATAAGTGCTTATTCCATTATCCTCGATATAAAAGAATTTTTAAAAAAATTCATGATGTTATCCCCGAAAGAGCCGGGACTGGATAATTATAAAAAAAGGTGTGTGCGTTTGCGTGCGTGCACATTTGGACTTGATGGAACTATTACTTGTTACTGGTTGTATGAGTGTGTAAGAATGAGTTGAGTGCAAGCACTTTGATTTGTCTCTGCAAGATATAGCGCTATATAAATTCCATTTATTATTATTATTATTATTATTATAATAATTATTATTATTATCCTCCAAATGCAAGAATTTTGGTTTGATTTGGTTTTCTCTCTCCCTTGGTCTGTGTCTTTGCTTTATTGTGGCTTTGCCTTGTTCTGACTGAGTTTTTCTCTTATTTTTCTCTCTCTCTTTATAGATGGAAGCTTTATTGTTGGAAAACACAATATTCGTAAAAGTTTTTGTTTATGCTCCCAAACCATATCTATTCAACATTTGTTTTTTTTAATGTTCCTATATTACTTGCTAAACACCAAATGAAACCTTCACCCTTAATCACCACCAGCAGCAGCAGCAGAAGCAGCAACATCATCATAATAATCATAATAATAATAATAATAATAATAATATATGGAATTTATATAGCGCTGAATCTTGTAAAAAAAACAAACAAATCGAAGCGCTTGCACTCAATCATTTACAGGCATGCAACTCTCCTTAAACATAATGAACAACAGATTCAAAAACCATGCGCGCGTACGTATCACGCATGCACGCAGCACCACATACCACCCACACACACACACACACCACACACACACACACACACACCCCCACACACACACACACACACACACACACACACACACACACACCGGAAAACACTTAGAAGGTGAAAGATGCTGTTGAAAATTGGGGACAGATATAGGGGGGGAAAGTTCAGGTGGGAAATAAGTGTTTTTGAGGCGGGTTTTGAAGGTATCAATGAAGGCTTGGGCGAATGAAGAGGGAGTCATTCCAGGGAGGGACCAAAACAGAGAAGGA
>CM054161.1:48571867-48579367 GCA_028751875.1 Rapana venosa
AGGAGAGGGAGAGAGGGGAGGAGAAAGGGAGAGAGAGAGGATGGGAAAAAAGGAAAGGGGGAGAGAGAGGGAGATGAGAGAGAGGGAGGGGAAAAAGAAGAGAGGAGGGAGAGGGAAGAGAGAGGGAGGGAGAGGGGGGAGAGAGAAGAGGGGGAAAAGAGGGGGGAGAGAGAGTGAGGGGAGAGAGAGGGGGAGGGGGAGGAGGAGAAAAAGGGGGAGAAAAAGAGGGGGATTTGGGAGAAGAGAGGGGGGAGAAGAAAAAGAGAGAGAATTTGGGGAGAGAGGAGCGAGAGGGGAGAGAGGGGAAAAGAGAAGGGAGAGAGGGAAGGGGAGGGGAGAGAGAGGGAAGAGAGAGAGATGGGGGGGAGAAAAAGAGGGAGAGAAGAGAGGGAGAGAGAGAGAGGGGAGGAGAGAAGGGGGAGGGAGGAGAGAGGGAGGGGGAGAGAGGAGAGGGAGGGGAGAGAGGGAAGAGAAGGAGAGAAGAGAAGAGAAGAGCAAAGGTGGGGGTTGGGGGTTGGGGGTTGGGGGGGGGGTGGGTAGGGAGCGGGTGGGATTGGGGGGTGGGGGTTTTTGAATTATTTATTTTTATTTCATTTTCATCATCCCTTTTGATTTTTATTATTATTATTTTTTATTATGTTATGATTTTTGAAATTTTTATTATTATTATTTTTAATTTTTTATTATTAAATTTTTATTTTTTAATTTTTATTATTATTATTATTATTTTTATTATTATTATTTTAAAGTTTTCATCAGGAGACTTGCAGGAGAAAGGGAGTTGGTTTAGAGAAAAAGGAAGAGAGAGGGGAGGGAGAGGGGAGGAGAGAGATTGAGAGAGAGAGGAGGAGAGCAGAAAAAGACAGACAGGGCAGAAGCGACAGACAGACTGGGGGGGGAAAAAGTTTCCAAAATCTTTTCTCTCTCTCTCAATTCTCTCTCTTCCCCCTGTGTGTGTGTGTGTGTGTTTTGTGTGTGTGTGTGTGTGTTTTGTGTGTGTGGGTTTTTGTGTGGTATGTGTGTGTGTGTTTAGTAGTATATATGTTTTAGTGTAAGTTTTTTTTGTGTGTTTGTTTGAGGTTGTGTGTGTGTCCCTTGTGGTTTGGGGAAAAATTGGGGGAAAGAGAGAGAGAGGAGAAGAGGGGAGAGGAGAGAGAGAGAGAGAGGAGAGAGAGAGAGAGAGAGAGAGAGAAGAGAGGAAAGGAAGACAGACAACAGACAGGAGACAGACGACAGGGAGGAAGACGAGCCAACTCTCTCTTTCTTCTCTTCTTTTCTCCCCCCCCTCTTCTCTCTCTCTCCCCTCTCTCTCTTCTGTGTGTGTGTGTGTGTTGTGTTGTGTGGTGTGGTGTGGTGTGTGGTGTATGTGTGTGTGTGTGTGTTGTGTAGTATAGATAGTGTAGTAGTATAGTTTTTTTGTTTGTTTGTGTGTTTTTGTGAGGGTTGGTGTGGTACCCTTTTTGGTGGAGGAGATTGGGGAAAAAGGGGGGGAGAGAGAGAGAGAGAGAGAGAGGAGAGAGAGAGAGAGAGAGAGAGGAGAAACAGACAGACAGCCAGGCAGCAGACAGACAGGGGGGGAAAGACGATGCAACTTTTTTTTTTTTGTGTGTGTGGTGTGTGTTGTGGTGTGTGTGTGTGTGTGTGTGTGTGGTGTGTGTGTGGTTTGTTTGGTTAGTAGTTAGATTTAGAGTAGTAGTAGTTTTTTTGTTTGTTTTTGTGTTTGTGTGTTGTATTGTTGTGTACCCTATGTTGTGGAGAGAGATGGGAAAAGAGAGAGAGAGAGAGAGGAAAAAGAGAGGGAGGGAGTGAGAGAGAGGAGAGAAAGAGACAGCCCCAAAGACGACAGACCAGAAGACAGACAGGGGGGGAAGGGGGGGTAGTTCCAAAAAAAATTTACAACAAAAAGGGATTTTTTTAAAATTTTTGTTTAAAATTTAAAAAAAAGGTTTTCAAAAATTTTTTTGTTTTGGGGCCCCCACAACCCAATTAACCCCTTTCAAACAAAAAACCCCCTCAATTTCTTTACCCCTTTCCCAAAAACCCCCATTAACCAAAAACCCCCCAAACCCCAAAAAAAAAACCCCCCCACACAAAACACCACCAAAAAACCCAACCAACAAAGATTTCCCAAAATTTACCCTGAAAAAAAAAAACCCAAAAAAAAAAACCCCAAAAAAAGGCGTTTGGGGGGGTGGGGGGGGGTTTGGGGGGGTGTGGGTTTGGGGGGGGGTGGGGGGGGGGGGGGGGGGGGGGGGGGGGGGGGGGGGGGGGGGGGGGGGGGGGGGGGGGGGGGGGGGGGGGGGGGGGGGGGGGGGGGGGGGGGGGGGGGGGGGGGGGGGGGGGGGGGGGGGGGGGGGGGGGGGGGGGGGGGGGGGGGGGGGTAATGGGGGGGGGGGGGGGGGGGGGGGGGGGAAAAAAAAGGGGGGGGGGGGGGGGGGGGGGGGGGGGGGGGGAAAAGGGGTGGTTGGGTTTTGGGTGGAGAAAGGGTGTGTGTAACAAAATTTGGACGAAAAAACCAGGCGAGTTGTTGGTTCTTTGTAAAATTTTGAAAAGCCCTGATGGGGGAAAAAATTTTCAAAGAGCGACCAAACCCCCCCACCCACCAACCACCACCCCACCCACCAACCAAAACCCACCCATCCCACCCCCCCACCCCACCACACCACCCACACCCTCACCACCCACCACCCCCCCCCCCCCCCCCCCCCCCCCCAAAAAAAAAAACGCTGCACCCCCCCCACAAACCGCAGGCGCGGGCACCACCACCAAAAACCAACACAAACACACACACACACAGCGCAGCACCCCAACAACACAACACACACAACACACACCACAACACACACACACACACAACACACACCACACACACACACCACACACACACAGCACACACACACAACCACAACCACACACACACACCACAAAACACACCACCAAAAAACCACACCCTCCCCCAACACACACACACACCCGGGCACACGGGAGCACACACAAAACACACACACAACACCCACCGACCAAAACACACACAACACACACCAACCACACACACACACACACACCACAACACACACACACACACGACACACACACACCACCACACACACCACGCACAACCAACACAACACACACCAGACACACACACACACACACACACACACACCACACCAAAACACACACACACACACAACAACCACACACACACACCACACACACACAACGTGACTCAGGCCTGAAAAGCTGTGTCAGTTATTGATGTCAGCTAAATGCCAAGGCCTGCATTAATCAAAACGTTGTTACGTTGTAAACATAATGTTGTTGTGTTGAGATTGCCTTCAGCCATGACAAGCTCTTAATAATTATAACAAACAACCTGCACTATCTTTTAAAGGAGAAAAAAATCCTCTGAAGTTAGAGTATGGATGTCGCGTGCGTGTGTGTGCATGCGCGAGTTTGCGTGTGTGTATGTGCGTGCGTGCGTGCTTACCAGAGTGCCTGAGTGTGTGCATGCGTACGTGCGCGCGCACGTGCGCAAGTGTATATCTTTGACCTTGAGCCTGTCTGCTACAGGCAAAACCAACAGGGCTTAAATACACACACACACACACACATACACACACACACCACACTACACACACACTACATACACACACTACACACCACTACACACAACGACACACACACAGACACACAGACACACACATACATACACACACAGACAACACACACTACACACACACACTACACACACACATACACACACACACACCACACACACACACTCTATCCACACTACACACACACACACAGACACACACACAGACACACTTATGGAGAAAATTATTCTAAAAAGGCTTGTGTATTACTGTCAGAAAAATAAGGTAGTTCCTGTCAATCAAGCAGGCTTTCAAAAAGGTAGATCAGCAATCGATAACTTAGTTAAACTAACAACACAGGTCAAACAACAATTTGCGAGAAGGAAAAAATCTACTCGCAACATTTTTTGATGTAAAGAAAGCCTACGACCAAGTTTGGCATGCTAAATTGCTGCATAAACTGAAAACTATTGGCATTTCTGGGCATTTTTTCTATTATATTAAAAGTTTTTTATGTAACAGAAGTATACAAGTGCGAGTAGGGAATGCATATTCAAACTTTAGGTCATAGCATATGGGTTTACCACAGGGCTCAGATATAGCTCCTTTTCTGTTTAATATATTGATGTATGATTTACCCACAAAACTGTCTAAAGACGTTGTCCTGGTACAATATGCTGATGATAAATGTATATGGATGAATGTCACTATGAAGCGTGCTACAACAAAGAGGACCATAAACTATACCAGAAAAGTATATCAAAAAGAGCTAGATAATTTACATAAATATATTTTTGAAAATGGCCTGACATTATCTACAGAAAAAACGCACATTATGCTTTTTAATAATGGTAGTGATCCAGATACACTGCCACAGTTTACGATTAGTGGGGAGCCAATTCAGTATAAAAATTATGGTAACATTTTTAGGCATTCAACTTACATCAAAATTAATTTGGAATGCTCATATTGGATACATTTTAACAAAAGCAAGGAAATGCCTCAATTTTCTTAAAATGCTTAGCAGACAGCCCTGGGGACAAGATATCTTCACTCTTAAATGCTTGTCTAAGTCACTTGTACGTTCCAAACTGTCTTATGGACAAGAAGTCTTTTTCAGTGCTCCTAATTATTTACTTAAAAAACTCCAAAGTATAGATTGTAAGGCGTACAAACTTGCACTTGGGGTACCATTCCATGCATCCACAATAGTAACTTATAAGGAAACTGGGGAACTTCCCCTAGCTGAATACTGACAACTTTCATGCGCCAAATATGTTTTACGGAGCACGAATGGCAAAAATTTTGTCTGTAGTGAATTAAAAGTTCAAGCAAAAACGAATTTTCCAAAAAGGGCTAAACAAATTTCGTGTTTAATGCCTATTGGCACTTATGTATCAGATCTCTTTCAAAAATCTAAACTTAATCAATATGACTTAGAAACACAAAAAGAAGCTTTACCATGTCCTTCATGGGAGATGGACAAGCCTTTTTTGATATAGAATATATCAATGAAAAAAAGAATGAAAATCAAAACATCATGGTTGCAGATGTTCAGTCGCATATTGAAAATAAGTATGCTGACTCCTTAAAAGTGTATACAGATGGATCTGTTTTAGAGAACCATGACACAGGCTCTGCATTTGTCATACCAGCACTTAAAATTGAGAAATCGTACTATCTTGGTAAACATCGTTCAATATTTACAGCTGAACTTATTACAGTTCTTATGGCTCTTAACTATATTCTTGATTTTCCATTTTCCTTCTTTCATATCTTGCTTTGTGTTGACTCCAAGTCTGTATTGTATGCTATAAAATCCCCAAACTTCCAGGTCTCCGGAATTATTTTTGAAATTAAATATGTCATACACCTCCTAAGTTTAAGAGGTATTCCTGTTTCTTTTTGTTGGGTGCCCTCTCACGTAGGAATTTTTTCAAATGAGTGGGCTGACAGAGCTGCAAGAAAGGGGGCAAGACATGACATGGAATCGATAGAACTGGATGTTCCCTTATCTCTACAGGAAGGATACCGAATATTAGAACAAACTTCATGGGGTATGTTTAAAGAATCTGATCAATTCAAGGAACGATATTTAAAAAGTTGTCTGACCGCTGCCCATATTTCTTGTTATATGGCTCCTTCTCAAATAGATTCGCGTTTTACATCCGTGAGAAGGGTTAATTCACTATATTTTAGAATGAAATTAAATGCATTCCTTACAAAATTTTGTAAACATATCAGATGTCTATGTGGGGATCATATTTCCAATACTCATATCATATTTGAGTGCCCTATTGTAAAACCTTTTTTACCTACATTTTCTGAACAGTCTCTGGAAAATGTATTTGAAAATTCAAAGCTAGCCTTTGCCATTGCCAGATGTTTATTGCATAGTCCACTTGAATATTTATTGTAGTTACATTATTGTTATTTCATGTTTCCACATTGTTGAGTTTATATTTTCATCATCATCAGACCCGTGACCTTGGCGGTCGTGGGGGAGACATGAAAGACGATGCCGTGGTAAGCCTCCTCCATCCATCTCGGTCCTCGGCTCTGCGCAGTAGTGCCGAGTCATTCATCTTGGTCCATTCTCTGATGTTGTCCATCCATGACTTGTTCTGTCTTCCCCTCCTTCTGCCACCTTCGTGTGTTCCCTGCAGTACTGTTTTGGGCAGAGTGTTGTGGCGGGTGACGTGGCCGAACCATGTCAGCTTTTTCTTCTTGACGATGGTGAGAAGGGGTTCCTGTGGACCTGCCAGCCGTGTTATTTGACTCTTGACAAATTCGTTGGTCTTTCGTTCTCTCCAGGATATGCCCAGTAGTTTTCTATGGCATTTTTTTTCGAATGACTGGATTCGCTTTGCTGTTTCAGCAGTAATGTCCAGGTTTCACTTCCGTACAGCAGGTCGACTGAATTAGGGCTTTGTAGAGCTTTAGTTTGATTAGGAAACTGATCTCTTTACTTTTCCATTGGTGGTGAGTTTTGTCATGGAAGATGTTGCCATGGCTATTCTGACTTTGATTTCTGTCGTCGATCGCCCGTCCTTTGTGAGTGTAGCGCCGAGGTATTTAAAAGCGTCTACCTCCTCCAGTTGTTGGCCGTTCATGTAAATTTTAGCGGTGGCATTGCTCGTGCTGTTCACAAATACTTTATTTTCTCCGAGCTCACCTCCATCCCTATGCTCCAGCTCTGTTCTCAGTTGGTCGTAAGATCTTGCAGCTCTGTTTACTTCCGCCATGAGGTCAATGTCATCGGCAAACCGTAAGTTGTTGAGGGGTCTGCCGCCAATGGAGATGGTAGGGTGGAAGGGCATGGAGGGTCTCTTCATGATGTTTTCCAAGAACAGATTTAACAGGACTGGGGATTTAACAGGCATCCTTGTCGGACCCCCAACTGTGGTTTTTAAGTAGTCTCCGACCTGATTGTTCAGAAGGACTGCACTGCTTGCAGTTTGTATAGTGCTTGAATGGTTTGCACTAGTCCTTCTTCAATGCCAAACATTCTGAGGACCTTGCCACAGGCTTCGTGCCTATCTCTGTCAAAAACCTTCTTGAAGTCGATGAAGTTGTGGAACAGGTCTCTTGATGTTGAAGATGTTTTTCCAATCATGATGTGGCAGTTAAAAATCTGTTTTGATTGTGCTCCTGCCTGCCCTGAACCCAGCTTGTTCCTCTGCAAGGTGGTTCTTCTGCCTCCTTCTTGAGTCGATTCAAAAAAAAACTTGAGCATGATTTGCTGGCGGGCTGATGAGGCTGATTGTTCTATAGTTTTGGCATTGGCGTAAATTCCCCTCTTGGGGCAGGGGTATTGATGAGTGATTGTGTCCATTTTGTTGGCCACTGTTTTGTCTCCCAAATCTTCTGACAGATAGCTGTAACATATGTGATGACTGTT
>CM054161.1:48584367-48601867 GCA_028751875.1 Rapana venosa
TTTTAAAGTCATTTCTTTCAGAATTATTGTGATTTCTTTCTCACTTGTCGGATGAAGAAAAGGGAGGGTGCCGAAAATGGGGTTTCAGGAAGTGCAGGCTGAAAGGAGTCTGATCCCAGTTTTGGAGCGAATGTTGTAGACTTTTTCAGAAAAGAATGCAGAAAATATAGAAGTAAGTTCAGAGGGGTTTTGTGGATGGAAACAAAGGTCGCCTTCACAGATCAAGAAGAGTAAGGTGAGGGAAAAAGAGAGATTTCATAGACGTGGCATCAAGAACTTGAAAGAGTAATACTTTGTTTTTTCTGAAAGAATTAAAGATTTGACTTTGTTTACTTGTTTTCGAAAGAGCTGCTTATTAATTTCCGTTTTGATTTTCGCCACTGCCGCTCTAGTTGCCTGCGTTTTTCGCTTTGCGACCAGGATGTCATGGGTGTAAAATGGCGCACATGGCCCATCAGGCAGGAGACGGTCGTGGGAGGTGCATGCTCATCAAGCAAAATTGGCTGAGAACATCATTGTAGTGTTTAGAGGGGTTATTGTTGTCAGAGGTTTGTGATAGGCGTTTCAGCAGCTTGTGCAGAAAAGTTTGAATATCTAATGGCCTTGAGGTTGCGACGGGTGACATACTTTTTCTTTCTGATAGGCTTTGCAATGTTTAGAGAAAAAAAGAACAGCGGAAATGATCAGAAAGTAGTTCAACATGATAGATACAATGTGATAAGATCTTGGGAAACATCAGTAATTAGCCAGTCTAAAATATGTCCTTATTCTGTGCGTTGCTTCATTTACCAGCTGAAAAGAGAGTGGTTGGAAAAGAAAGAGAAAGACGTTTGACGTCGGAAGGATTGGTTATCAAAGTGGAAGTTAGAGTCCCCGAGAAAGATGAGCTTTTGGGAGAGAGCTTTAGTGATCCAGGGTGACTGAAACTCTTGATGGAAAAATGGAAGATGTCAGATTATTCTTACGGCTTTGGGGGTGGAACGGTTTAAAGACAGCAGAAAGTAATAGAGTGGCCAGGTGTATTGAAGTTGAGTTCACAGACTTCGAAAGATTCAGGTGAAAAAGAAAGGGAGTGACAGAAAGAAAGAGCAGGTTTGAGTGTATCTTTATAAACGATGGCAATGCCACCTCCACGGGAGGGTCGGGGAAGAGAAAGAGTTTTATAACCAGGTGGTGTCAGCTGTTTTATTTTCGGTTCAGGGGGGAATAGATTAGCTTGTTGGTTAGTGATGTATTCGTGATCTGCTGACTTAGGTTCGAATCTCTGTCTAGAGGATTTGTCCTCTGGAGTTAACATCTGTGCAGACTCCACTATCCCCAATAGTCCTTCGGATGAGTCTGTAAATCGAGGTCCCTTATGCGAATGCACGCAGAACATCTCTCGCACACGTTAAAACCCGTTCTGCATTTCGTGAGAGTAGGCCATTGTGTGCCGGTAGTAAAGGATTAACAAAATTGAGAAAACTGTTTTCACACGGGGACTGGATGTAAAAAAGTGCTTATTCCATTATACTCAAAATAAAAGAATAAAAGAAAAAACATCACACACACCAGATACATTCTCTCTCTCTCTCTCTTCTCTCTCTCTCTCTCTCCCTCCTCTCTCCTCTCTCTCTCTCTCTCTCTCTTTCTTATCTCTCTCTCTCTCTCTCTCTCCTCTCACACACACACACACACACCACACACACACACCCCACACACACCACACACACACACACACACACAGTTCCCCTTCCCCTTTGATACTCCACCCCTACCCCCCACCCCCAATCCTTTCCAATGTTTTTCTGTTATTATCGTTATGTTGTTTTCTCATGGTGATGGAGATTGTTTGTTATATTGTTGTCTCATTGTGATAGGTGATTGTTGTTATTATTGTATCTCTATTATAATTATCATTATCACTGTCTTATTTGACTTATTTTGCTTGCTTGATAGTTATTGTGTGAATATATTATATTTAAAAAGCGCTACTTCAAGAGTATGAGTGCATATGAGCACACGTTTTCTGGATGGAGGAAGAGAGGAGGGATGTCATTCCAGGCAATATTGTCAGTAATGACGCAATGAGTGCCTAGTATTTTCTAACGTTTTGTTCCTGTACCTTTTTATTATCTAAATTATGAACGTGAAAGATGGATGATATAATGTCTTGACGTTTTTTGATTTTATTATTTTTAATTCTTAAAACATTATTTACCTAAGTGTGTGTGTTTTAACGTTGTGTGTGTTGTGTGTGTGTGTGTGTGTGTGTGTGTGTGTTGTGTGTGTGTGTGTGTACACGTGCGCGCACGCACGCAGGTGTGTATGAGTATGTGAGTGCGTGTGTATGTACATGTGTGTAATTTGCATTTTCCAATGTATTATTTTATCGATTTTCCTCTTTTTCCTGGTTCAATTTATTGGTAAAGGTTGCAATAATGTAGTATTTCAGTATAATCATTAAGAAATGTGTTCTTAGATAGATGGCTTGATGAAAAACAGCAAATGCATTGCTTATTCAATGTACCATCTGGAAATAAAAATTTGACTTGACTTGACAGAGAGAGAGAGAGAGATTTTATTTATTTATTTATTCTTTTATATCGAAGATAATGGAATAAGCACTCATGTGCTTTTTTTTTAACATCCAGTCCCTGTATGCGGTTTTGTAAATTTTGTCATCTGTTTCCACCGGCACACAACGGTCTACTCTTTCGAAAAGCGGAACAGGATTTAACGCGTGCGCAAGATGTTCTGCATGCGTTCGCACACGGGTCCTCGGTTTATAGCCTCATCCGAAGGAGAGAGAGAGAGAGAGAGAGATAGAGAGAGAAGAGAGAGAGTAGAGAGGAGAGAGAGAGGAGAGAGAGAGAGAGAGAGACAGACAGACAGACAGACAGACAGACAGAGACAGAGCAAGCCTATAACTAAGCGAAGTGAGATGGCGATCAGCTAACATGCTAGTGACAGTCGACAGGACAGCATCATCATTATTGACTTGCAGAGATAGATTGCATCCATTGATCTCTCCTGTCATAGCCATCAATCAGTACTGCAGTACAGTATGCTGTCACAGTCTGTCTCCGATAAATGAGCTGATGAAAGCACACGCCAAAAGGCAACTTCGACTTCAATCATTTTATTGTTTTAGTTCTTTACACACCCGCTTCCAAAAGGTCGTGTTTCCGTCTTCCTTCCTTTCTTCCTTTCTTTCTTTCTTTCTTTCTTCTTCTTCTTCTTCTTCTTCTTCTTCGTCGTCGTCGTCTTCGTCGTCGTCGTCGTCGTTGAACGCTCAAACAGTAACTAACGTTGTTTGTTAATATAAGCAAAAATGCGTCACGCTGCCGATAAGCGCCTGAAAAGTCAGGCCCAGCGCATCCGACTACGTGGTAGGAAAGAAATGTTATATTTTAAGTCTTTCTGGTAAAAAAAAAAAAAAGGCAGGAGAATAGACCAAGAAGGCAGAAAATAGACAAGGAGGAGGTGGTGAGAGGAAGAAAAGGAACAAGGCAGAAACAAAGAGAGGGATAGAAAAGAGAAATTTTCGGCACAAAATTTCCAGAATGTGGGGATGCTATTTGTACTGATAAGGAACCTGGCATCCCCACGGAGGATTTTTTTAAAAAGGTATCCTATCTCAATATTCCCCGTCGGGATGCAGGGGGCCTGTCAGTATAAATAGCTTCCCCCACCTTCAGGACATTCTGTGCTAGGAATTCCCCTTTTCTATCCCTCTCTTTTTTCTACCTTGTTCCTTTTCTTCCTGTCACCCCCATCTTGTCTATTTTCTTCTGCCTTCTTGGTCCATTCTCCTGCCTTTTCTTTCAGAAAGACTTAAAAAATATAATAAAAATTCTCTCCCATGCCGAAGTCGGATGCACTGGGCCTGACTTGTCAGGCGCTTAAAAGAAGGGCAACGCACTTTCCCTCACTTATGACAGACGACAATAGTTGCTGTCTGAACGTTCGAAGAAGAAGAAGAAGAAGGGAACACCAAGCATTTGGCTATAAATATAAAAATAACGAGACTGAAATAAAAAAAAAATCCCCAAAACTTTGACGTGGTAAAACTTCGATTACAAGCGTCTACAGTCTGCTTTGTGAAGCAATGACGTCAAGTCTAGAAATCAACGTCATTTTTGGGTTTAAATGACGTCAGGAGGCTTGCAGCTGCGGTGAGGTGGCGAGGAGGGCAGGGGTTCACTGTCCCTATGCCACTGGCGCAAGCAGTGGCCTCAGCTAAGACTGCTGTAGGCTACAGCAGGTCTGCGTTCTAGGTACAGCCTCAGCGCGCACAGAACTACTGACCCTCCGCTGCCCGTTTTGCAAGGAACAGGTCAGTACGTTTGGTATTGTTTAGTGATGCTTTGTAGTGTAGATTTTGGTTTTGTTTTGTTTAAAATGTCCATTCATTACTTGATGATTGCCGACACGCAGACAGACAGACGCACAGTACAGACAGGAAAAACAGAGAGGTAGCATATCAATAAGAGAACAGAGATACAAATAAGCTAACACGCTACTGACGGCTGCTAACACGATAGCATCAGATTGTGTATGATGTGTGTATTTGGATATCGCTTTTAAGTTATGCTGTTCTCTGTGTGTGTGAAATTCGGGCCATGCTCTCTCAGGGAGAGAGCCCGTCGCGTCGCCACAAGAGCAGCGCCATGTTGGTTTAAAAAGCACCCAAACAATTGTTGGAGGAGTGAAGCTGAAGGTAGTTGATGAAGGAAGAATATGTGATGTCTTTAAATGGATTCCTTGTCGTTATCTGGGTTAAGACGTTCCACTGCGCAAACCCGGTCCAAAAATTCATTCTATTTATTATAATTTTAATTCCTTTATTTCGAGGATAATCGAATAAGCACTCATGTCTTTTTAAAAAAGACCCCAAAGACATCCAACCCCCGTGCGTATGCAGTTTTGTCAATTTTGTCATCCATCTCCATAATAACCTACTCTTCCGAAAAAGTGGAACAGGTTTTAACGGGTGCGCAAGATGTTCTGTAAGGGCTCACACACGGGGCCTTGGTTTATAGTCTCACTCAAAGTAACTTGAAAATATATGTATTTTTAAAAACTGCTTACCACATCGTTTTCTTTCAACACACATGAAAACACGACACAAAATAAGTGCAACGAACAAATATTACATAAACAAAAGCTCAGTCCACATGCGAATATAAAATACTCTCTAACTTTCCTGTTGTTTTCCTTGTGTTAAGGCCCCAAAAACGGCTTGTCCTTTTATTTTTTTCTTCCATCCTCATCTCATCACCCCGACCACACACACAACACTTATATCATCATCTTTTTTTGCCCCTTGGTTGCGTATCTTTTTTTCCCCTCCACCTTCCCCCTCCTCTCTCTCTACTCCTCTCTCCTCCCCTCACCCTCCTCCTCCTCCTCCCCTCCTCCCTCACCCTCCTCCTCCCACACATCCATCACCCACACCCCCCTTCCCCCCTTCTCTCCCTCCCCCTCCTCCTCATCATTCATCATCACATCATCATCATCCTTGCGCGCCCCCCTCCCCCCGTCATCCCCTCATCTCATCACATCATACCATTCGTCTGTTTTGTTTTTCCCATCATAATCACCCTTATCTTCTTATCATCCATATCATCATCATCTCTTCTTCTCTCCTCCTTTCCTTCTTCTTCTTCTTCTTCTTCTTCTTCTTCTTCTTCTTTTTCCCATAGTTTGGACAAGTTTTTAACTCGCCCACACATTTTACTGAGAGTGCCCCCGAAGTAAGAACGCTGGAAGTGTAGTAGTGACAGTAAAGTTTTCCGGAAGGATTTAACCCTCTCCCTAATTTAAAGCAGAGAACCCCTCTTTCCCAGTACGCGACACGGGTGCACATTTGTGTGCTTCGAACCCAGAAGGTGGGTGATAAAGGGAAGGGTTAGTAGAGGGTTGGTTACCCTGAGGGGGTTATTTACTGTTTTATTTTTTTTTATTTCAGGATAAAGAAAAAAGCATCTTCTTTTTTTTTACATTGAGTCCCCGTGGTATGCAGTTCTAAATTTTTTTTAAATGTTCCCACCGGACATACAATGGTCTACTCTTTCGAAAAGCGGAACAGGATTTAACGTATGCGCTAGATGTTCTGCGTGCGTTCGCACACGGGGCCTTGGTTAATAGTTTCCCCCGAAGGACTTTCGGGGAGAGTGGAGTCTGCACTGATGTTAACTCCAGGGGGAAAAAAACCACCCTTGAACAGGATTCGAACCCGGACGGTCAGTGCGAGCGCAATGTCAAACCCACTAGGCAGCTCCTCCCCCCCCCCCCCCCCCCCCCCCCCCCTCCCCCCCCCCCCCCCCCCCCTGTAGAGGAAAAAAAAAGGTTACATTTTTTACCAAATTAGGTCACTGAAGGGCATTCACACATTCCTCTTTTCTCTAATTTAAGGCACCACAAACCACAGTGCCCCACTGTCACCCCACCCTACCACACCCCCCCCCCCCACCCCCTGTCCCCTCCCTACCACTCCCCAAACCCCACCCCCTGTCCCTCCCTCCCCACCCCCCACCCCACCCCCCACCCCCACACACACCCACTTCAAAAAACCCCCCCACCCACCCCTTCCTCACCCATGGCAGAAACCTACCCCCACACCTCCTCCAACAACAGCCACACTTTCGAGCGAGGAGCAGCAACAGCAGCAACAACAGCAGCAACAACAGCAGCAACAACATCAACAGCAGTAACAGCAGACGACAGCAAGCAGCTGGTCTCCTCCACCGATTCAACACAGCCGCTTCCTCCTCCTCCTCCTCCTCGACCCCAGTCCCCGTCCCGGGCCCCTCAGAAGGGCCTTGACCCCGAAGGGTCAAGGTCGGCGGCGGCAGCGCTAGCGGGGCAGGGCGGGAAGGCATGGCGGCAGCTGCAAGAGGACTCGGAGCAGCTTCGCTGGCACAGCGTGATGGTGGTGAGCAAGGTCGGGGGAGGCCCCGTGTCCACTGTCTACCTGGCCAAAGACTTGCGGCACACTGACGACCTGGGCCAGCCTGTGCAGGTGTGTGTGGTGGGAGGGGGAGTGGGGGGGGGGTGGTGGGGGAGGGGTGGTGGGTGGTGGGGGGAGGGGGGTGTGGGGGGATGGTGGGGTGTGGTGGGGGGGGGGAGGGTGGTGGGGGGTGGGGGTGGGGATTGGGGGGGGGTGGGGGTGGGGTGGGTGGGGGGTGGTTGTGTGGTGGGGGTGGTGGTGGGGGGTGAGGGTGGGGTGGTGATGAGGGTGGTGATGATAGTAATCATATAATGATAATGATAATAAACACTACTACTGCTGCTGCTGCTGCTGCTGCTGCTGCTGCTGCTGCTGCTGCTGCTACTACTACTACTACTACTACTATACTATGCTACTACTACTACTACTACTACTACTACTACTACTACTACTACTACTACTACTACTACTACTACTACTACTACTGATGGTGGTGATGATGATGATGTAGGGATGATGATGGTGATGATTATGATGATCATAATAACAATAATACTTAAAATAATGATGACGACGACGATGATGATGATGGCGGTAATGATGATGATGATGACGGTAATGATGAGATAGTAATAATGATGATAATGATAATAATAACAAGAAAAGGAAGAAGATCAACAGCAACGATAATAAAATAAGAAGGAGAAGGAGAAGAAGAAGAAGAATGATAATAATAATCATCATCATAAATGGAATTTATTTAGCACTGTATCTTCTAAAAACAAATCAAAGTGCTTGCATTCAACCTAACATTCTTACACATGCATGCAAGTTTTAACAAAATCAAACACACACACACAAACACACACACAGGCAGGCACGCACACACGCACGCGCGGACACGAACATACATGCACACACACACAACACACACACACACACACACACACACACACAACACACACACACACACACACACACACACACACACACACACACACACACTCGCACACACTCGCACACACACACAAGCACTAAGGATAGCCTGGTGGTTAGAGTGATGTATTCGTGATCTGCTGACCCGAGTTCCAATTTCGTTCAAGAGGATTGTTCCTCTGGAGTTAACATAAGTGCCAACTCTACTCTCCCCAAAAGTCCTTCGGATGAGACTAGAAACCGAGGTCCCGAGTGGAAACGCACGCAAACCATCTTGCGCACGCGTTAAAACCCCTTCTGCTTTTCGGAAGAGTAGGCCATTGTGTGCTGGTGGGAACGGATGACAAAATTGACAAACTGCTCACAGACACGAGGACTGCATGTAAGAAAGCACACGAGTGTTTATTCCATTATCCTCGAAATAAAAGAATAAAATAGAAAATGAATAAGATAAGAATAAAACCCACACACAGAACACACACACACAACACAAAACACACACCACACACACACACACACACACACACACACACACACGCACAACACACAACACACACACACACACAACACACACAACACACACATTACTAAAAATGAACAGACGTAAAAATTGAAGTCAACAAAACAACAACAACAACAACACACACACACACACACACACACACACACACACACACACACACACAACACACACACACACACACACACACACTCTCTCTCTCTCTCTCTCTCTCTCCTCCTCTCCTCTCTCTCACACACACACCACACAACACACACGCACACCACACACACACACACACACACACACACACACACACACACACACACACACACACACACACACACTGGTTTATTTTTAAAAAATGCAACACAAACCAACCCAACAACAACAAAACCCAAACCATAAGCGCTTATTCCATGATCCTCAAAATTAAAAAATTAATAACAATAAATAAATAAACAAATACAAACAAACAAACAAATACTAAATAATAAATGCTTGTAAATATCTGTTTGTTTAAATTTTGTTTTTAAATTGCTGACTGGGGTTTAGTTTGTTGATCGCTGTTTGTCTTAAAAATATCCTAATATAATTCCTTTCTCTCTCTCGATCTCATTTCCTCTCTTTTTCTCTTTCTCTTTCCATCTTTTTTTTTTCTGTTTTTTTGGTTCATTCCTCCTTTTTCCCCTTTTCTTTTTTTCCCTCCTCATCCTCCTCTTCTTCTCTTCTCTTCTTTTCTCTCTTCTTTTTTCTCTTTCACACCACCCCAACTCCACCACCACCCATCCTAACCACCACCCCCCCTCCTCCACTCCCCCACTCCCCCCTCCTCTTTTACCCCCACCCACACACAAACCACCTACCTTCTTCATATCTCAAAATTAAAAATTCATCAATTAAATTAAACATTCAACAAACTCAAATTATATATCTTCTAAATACTGTTTCTTAACTTTGATTCTTCATCATTTTCTTACCTACTTTCCTCACCTTTCCTCCTTTCTTTCATATACGATATAGTTTTTATTATTTTTCTTATATTCATATATCATTCTTCTCTTCTTTTCTTCTTTTTCTCTTTCTCTTCTTCTTTTCTTTCTTCTCACTCTCATCTCTTCTTCTCTCATCTCATCTTCTTCTTCTCCTTCTTCTTCTTCTTCTTCTTCTTTTACTTCTTCCTCTTCATTCATCTCTCATCATCCTCTCCTCCTCTCCTTCATCTTCTCATCTCCTTCTTTCTTCTTCTTCTTCTTCTATCTTCTTCTTCAATCTCTCTTCTCCATCTTCATTCTTCTTTTTTCCCTTCTCCTCTCCATCCTTCTTTTCTCCTTTCTTCTCTTATCCTCTTATCTTCTTCTTCATTCTTCTTCTTCTTCTTCTTCTTCTCTTCTTCTTCTTCTTCTTCTTCTTCTCCAATTCTTCTTCTTCTTCTTCTTCTCTTCATCTTCTTCTTCTTCTTCTTCTCTTCTTCTTCTTCTTCTTTCTTCTTTTCTTCTCTCTCATCTTCTTCTCTACTTCTTTCTTCTTCTTCTTCTCTTCTCCTCCTTCTTTTCTTTTTCTTCTCTTCTTCTCTTCTTCTTCTTCTTCTTCTTCTTCTTCTTCTTCTTCTTTCTTCTTCTTCTTCAACAAAGGGATAACGAAAGGCACTGGAGTGTGGCAGGTGGCAGTGCGGGTGATGGACTGGAGCTGTGTGTTGGGGGACTACCAGAGGTCCGTGTACCATCGTCTGGTCAGGACCTACGAAGCCATGCCGCCCCACCCCAACATTGCACGTGCACCTGCCTGTCTGCCTGTCTGTCTGTCTGTTTGACTGTTTGTTTGTCTGACTGTTTGACTGACTGTCTGTCTGTGTCTGTCTGCCTGACTGTTTGACTGTTTGTCTGTCTGTCTGTCTGTCTGTATGTCTGTCTGTATGTCTGTCTTTTTGACTGACTGTATGTCTGTCTGTCTGACTGTCGGTTTGACTGTCTGTCTGTCTGTCTGTATGTCTGACTGTATGTCTGTCTGTATGTCTGTCTTTTTGACTGACTGTCTGTCTGTCTGACTGTCTGTCTGACTGTCTGTCTGTCTGTCTGATTCTGACTGTCAGTTTGACTGTCTGTCTGTATGTCTGACTGTATGTCTGTCTGTATGTCTGTCTTTTTGACTGACTGTCTGTCTGTCTGACTGTCTGTCTGATTGTCTGACTGTCAGTTTGACTGTCTGTCTGTCTGTCTGACTGTCTGTCTGTATGTCTGACTGTATGTATGTCTGACTGTATGTCTGTCTGTATGTCTGTCTTTTTGACTGACTGTCTGACTGTCTGTCTGTCTGACTGTATGTCTGTCTGTCTGTCTGTCTGTGTGTGTGTCTGTATGCCTGACTGTGTGTCTGTCTTTCTGTCTGTATGCCTGTCTGACTGTATGTCTGTCTGTATGTCTGTCTGTCTGTCTTTCTTTATATCTGTCTTCATTTATGTGTGTTTGACTGACTGTCTGTATGTTTGACTGTCTGTCTGTCTGTCTGACTGATTATGTCTGTCTGTCTGGCTGTATGTATATATGTATGTGTCTGTCTGACTGTATGTATGTATGTCTGTCTGTCTGTGACTGTTTGTCCTTTATGTCTGTCTGTCTGGCTGTATGTATGTCTGTCTGTTTGACTGACTGATTGTATGTCTGTCTGTCTGACATGTCTGTCTGTCTGTTTGACTGACGGTCTGTCTGTCTGTCTGTCTGTCTGACTGTCTGTCTGACTGACTGTTTGTCTGTCTGTCTGACTGACTGTATGTATGTCTGTCTTTCTGTCTGACTGACTGACTGATTGATTGATTGATTGAGAGCTGTCTTGTTCTGTTCTGGATGAGCATATCCATGTCTATGTATCGTTTTGTCAACGTTGTTGATTGATTTTAGTTTGTCTGTTTGTCGGTCTGTCTGTTTGTTTGTGTCTCTTTCTTGTTATTCCTATTTCTTTGGTTTGCTCTGTGTGTGTGTGTGTGTGAGTGTGTGTGTGTGTGTGTTGTGTGTGTGTGTTTTGGGAAAAGGGGATTGATGCTAAAATCTAAGTCATACGAAAGAAAATTAAAGCAAAGCAAAGCAAAATTTCTTTGACGTGTATTCAATCTGTACTGCATAGGGGACCTCAGTTTATCGTATCATCTGAAAGACTAGCACCCATTCCACCTCCACTCAAGGTATTGTGGTTAGGGCAAAAGTTGGGGTTGAAACGGGGATCGAACCCACAACTTTTCGCTTTCTAGAGGAGTGTGTTACCCTAAGGCCACCTGCGCATCCCGAGATCACCAGTGTGTATGACTTGCAGAACATCTTGCGCACACGTTAAATCCTGTTCCGCTTTTCGAAAGAGTAGGCCATTGTATGCCGGTGGGAACAGATGAAAAAGTTGACAAAACCGCATACACACGGGGACTGGATGTAAAAAAATAGCAAAAAAGCACATGAGTGCTTATTCCATTATCCTCGATATAAAAAATGTCATCTGAGCGCTTTGATTTGTTACTTTACAAGATTCAGCGCTATATAAATTCCATACATTATTATTATTATTATTATTATTATTATTATTATTAATATTATTATTATTATTATTATTATTACTTGCCCAACACACACACAGCAAGGGCAGGTCTGAGTGCAGTTCATCCATTTATTTGTTTATCTATTTATTTATTTATTTAGGGATGGGATAGCTCAGTGGTCAGAGCACTCGCTTTCCCCAAGCTAAGGTTAAGCAGCATCGAGCGTGGTTACCACTTGGATGGGTGACCGTTTGCGCGCCTTGGCTTCAGTACAGTTCCCCCAGTTCACCCAGCTGTAAATGGGTACCTGCCCTCTTTAGGGTCAGGGAAGGTAAAGCAGCGAGGGAGAGAAGATGGGCGCCGCCCTCAATATGCTGGCCCCTAGAGAAGTTGAGGTCTCTGATGTCTCACTCCCCTACGACAACATAGGTTATGGGACACCTTTTACCTTTATTTATTTATTCTTTATTTCGAGGATAATGGAATAAGCACTCATGTACTTTTTTTTTTACATCCAGTCCCCGTGTGTCTGCAGTTTTGTAAATTTTGTCATCCGTTCCTACCGGCACACAATGGCCTACTACTCTTCCCCAAAAAGCGAAACAAGTTTTCACCTGTGCGCAAGATGTTAGCTCTGCGTGCGTTCGTCGCACTCGGGACCTGGGTTTTATAGACTCATCTTTCGAAGGACTTTTGGACTATTGACTGCTGAAGAAGTTGATTGGAGAAGTCAGATCTATCCAAACATGTGCATGACTGCAGCACCTTCCTATCTCTGTGACTGTCTTCACCTGTCCACACAACTCCTTCTCGCTCCCTCCGTTCTGCTGCAGACACCGTGTGCTCACAAAATAATACGCAGGTTCAAACAAGCCAGTGTCGGCCGTCGTTCTTTCACTTTCTGTCACCATTATCGGAAGCCCACCTCTCTCCCCCGTCCCAAATTCTTCTTTTGACATTTTCAAATCCATCTCAAGCACACTTTTCCCTCCCTAGGATCTTCCTCCATCATTTCATCTCCAGCGTCCCTATTTAAAACATCTCCTCCACCCATCACCTTCCCTTAGTGACGACTATGTGTGTGTGTGTGGTGTAAAATTACAATCTGTTCCCATCTTCTTTTGTGAAGGGGCGATGCGCGAAATGATTTAAACGGATGCAAAGAGCGCTTTGATAATAAAAAAATTTAAAAAAAAGGGAACTTATATAGGCTATATCTTGAAAAGACAAATAAAAGCGCATGCATTCGACCTAATCGACACAGTCAACAACCAATGACAAATAATCAATTTTTCGGGACAAAATTACAAACGGGTACGCTGCAGACCAAACTATGACTAAAATTGCAAAGTCAAAGTTTTTAAAAAGCACACACACACACACCAGGTCATAATTTTAGCAGGGGATAGGACATGGGTTAGTGAAGGGGGGAAGTTCTGAATGAACAGGAGGGGGAAATCTTAGTTTGAAAAATTGTCTGAGGGTGGATTTTTAAAATGTCATACTAGGGTTCTGGGGAAAAGAGAGAGGGAGCTCATTCCAGGTCGATGGGCCCCAAAAAAAGAAAAACGCGGCCCAAAAGTAGATTGGTTTTAATCAGGGATTCGTAGGCCAAGGGGAAAACTCCCGGGGAACGTGAAGGAGAGTAAGGTTTTTAAACATCACAGAGGGGGAGGGTACAAATTTTTTGGGGACATTTTTAACAGGGGTACTGATCTTATATTCTACTCTCTGTGGCACAGGCAGCCAGTGAAGAGATCGCAAGAGGGGGTAATGTGCTCCGATTTTTCTTTCTGAGAACTAGTCGAGCTGCGGAGTTTTGTATACGTTGAAGGGAGTGGATAGATGATGCTGGCAGACCAGACAAATAAGAATTGCAATAGTCTAGACGTGAAAGAATGAGAGAAGGGACAAGTTTGGCTGTTGCATCGGTGGACAGGTACTTATGTACTTATGTAATACTTATGTTTGCTTAACTAGATTCAGCGCTATAAAAATACTCATCATCATCATCATCATCACATCACTCTCATCATCATATCATCATCACCCATCATCATTATTATTAATTAATTATTTTTATTTTTATCATTATTATTATTAAAATGGGAACGGGATAGCTCAGTAGTCGGAGCACTCGCTTTCCCCTAGCCAAGTTAAGCACGTCGAGCGGGGTTTTACCAGTTGGATGGGTGACCATTGCGCGCCTTGGCTTCAGTACAGTTCCCCCATTTTCACCCAGCTGTAAAGGGGTACCTTGCCCTCTTTAGGGTCAGGGAAGGTAAAGCAGCGAGGGAGAGGAGATGGGCGCCGCCCTCAATATGCTGGCCCTAGAGAAGTGAGGTCTCTGACGCCTCGCTCCCCTACGACCTTATAGGTTATGGGACTCCTTTACCTTAACTTTTTTTCCATTATTATTATTATTATTATATATGATGGATGATGTCTTCTTTTTCGTCAACTTCTTCTTCTTCTTCTAAACCCTTTCCCCCCTCCTCCTCCTCCTCCTCCCCTGCTCACCAATATGATGGTGATGATGACGATGCGGCAGGTGAGAGTGTTGAGGCGGATAGAGGAGGTCAACACTAACTTCCTGATCCAGGAGTGGTGCTGTCTCGGCAGCCTGCGCTCCGCCCTGGCCCCCTCCGGCTGCTTTGCCCGCGGCATGGCTGAAGGCACCGCGCGGGGCCTTCTCCTGCAGGTGTGCAACGGGCTGCAGTTCTTGCACCAGCAAAACTTGCCCCACGGGTCAGTCAGTCGCTGCCTAGGTCCAGTCTGTTCTCGTTCTTTTGAAAAGAGCTTTTTTTGTTTTTTAGTTCTTTTTTTTCTTTCTTTTCTGGGGGTTGGGGACGGGATAGCCTCCTAGTGGTTAGAACATCGCGCTCGCAATCTGACGACCCGGGTTCCATTCCCGTTCAAGGGGGTTATTTTCCCCTGGAGTTAACATCAGTGCAGACTCCGCTCTCCCCAAAAGTCCTTCGGATGAGACTAGAAACCGAGGTCCCGTGTGCGAACTCACGCAGAACATCTTGCGCACACGTTAAATCCCGGTTTCCCCTTTTTTAAGGTAGGCCATTGTGTGGCGGGGGAACAAAACCAAAATTTTTAAAACCGTTTTCCTCGGGGCTGTGCAAAATTTCGTGCTTATTTTTGTTGTCCTCGTTTTGTTAAAAATTTAATTATAAAAAAAAGAAGAGTTTTGTTGATGAAAACTAATAAACTCTAACCCCAAAAACCTTCCCCCCCCCACACCAAAACCACCAAAACAAAAAAAAACAAAACCTCCACCCCCGAACCCCCCCCCCCCCCCCCACCAAAAATGTGAGAAACACAAAAACATAAACACCAAAAAAACCCACCAGAGGCGCGGTGCCCCGCCCCCCCCTCCACCCCACAAACCACCAAACCCCCCCCCCACAAACCGCACCAAACCACAAAACCCCCCCACCCCACCCCAAACAACCCTCCCAAAAATGTTTTTAAAAAGGCCCAATTTTTCAGCATAATTTCAATTAGGGCCCCAACCCGTTTATAAATTTTTTATAACACACAACCCCCTAATTTTGATTGACCAAACACGCACTCACGCAGCACCCACACATCCTTCCCCTTTTATCATTTCACAATCTTTATCTACTATCTATCTATCTATCTATCTATTTCTCCGTCCTGTCCGCCGTCCCTCCTCCGTCCCTCCGCCCGCCCGCCCGTCAGTCTGTCTGTCTGTCTTCGTCGGGCTGTTGTCTGTCTGGCCCCTCTGTCGTGTCGGCGTCGGCGTCAGTCTGTCTATCATGTTTGTAAAATAATATGTATGTATTTTGTATTTATCATTATCTAAACACTACTATCTATTATCTAACTATCTATCTAATACAAAACCCCGTAGTCTCTCTCTCTCTCTATATAAAAAAATATGAATCAACCACGCACACTACTCTTCTCTCTCCACACACTCAAAAAACGCACACCACATTAAAACGTCAAAACTAAATTTCTTAAAAGCTAGCTCTAGAAACAAAAAGACTTCACCAAAAAGTCCCCTCTTCCTCCCCCCCGTCCGCCTTGCTTACCGCCCAACCCACCCTACCCTGTTCTACCGCCCTTCCCCCTACACTTTCCCCCCCCCCCCCCCTACCCCTCCCCCCCCCCCCCCCTAAACCCCCCCCCCCTTCCTCCCCCTCCCACCCTTCCCCCCCCCCCCCCCCCCCCTCCCCCTCCTCTCCACCCTACCCCACCCTCCCCTTCCTCTCCACCCTTCCCCCCCTCCCTCTTTTACCCTACCCTCCCTACCCTCCTCTCCCCCCCTCTCCTCCCCTCCCCCCTCTCCTACCCTCCCCCCTCTACCCCACCCCCCCCTCCTCCCCCTCCCCTCCCCTCCCCCCCCCTCTCCCCCCCCCCCTCCCCCCCTCCTCCTCCCCCCCTTCCCTCCCTCCCCTACCCTCCCCTACCCCCCCTCCCTCCCTGTGAAAACCACCCCCACCCCAAAAAAGACGGTGCCGAGCAACACCCCCGGCCAAAAGTTCCCGGTCAAGCTGAGTGACTAGGGTTTTCCGGCCAGCCTTGCAGCAACTGCAGACGCGACACCACCCCCCTTACCGACCCCCCGAGTCTAAAGGGGCCCCACCCTTTCTCTGTTCGCCGCTGTTTGTGTTTAGGGTGAGTGCCGGTTTTTGGGGGGCTTTTGGTGTGTGGTGGTATTGGGGTGGTATTTTTGCCCGTGGGGTCCGACAATGACCCCCAAAAAAACGGCAGAGGGGGCAGTGCTTTTTTTGGAAATGGGCAAATTGTTAATAAAATAATAATAATAATGTATGGTTTAATAGGGGAAATCTTGTAAAGAAACAAATCAAAGGCAATACACACCACACCACTGTAAAATACCTCTTTTTAATTGTACAAACGCTTTTTATAGGGGGAGTCCCTTGCCCACAGACATCCCCCTTCTCTCGGCCAAGTGGGGCATAAGGACAGTCAGCGTTGGAGTGTTTTCTCAAAGGCAACAACCCCCCCAGGGCTGCCCCGAAAAAAGTTGGGGACTTCATCAAGCCTCCTGTCAGAGAGTTATAGTCGATCACAAAACTAAGCTGTAAAGTGGAATTTCCCCGAGTGGGAAAGAAAACCACTGGGCAACATACAGCCCTCACCTTTTGTTGTTTTTCCCCCCGCGCAATGGTTTAATCAAGAACGTAAAAAGCCCGGGGTGGTTGGGGGAGTTTGTGAATAGTTAGTTGGGGGAGTGGTAAAAAAAGCAGATTTTTGTGGGTCGTCGGAAGTAGTAGTTTTGTTTGGTATGTTTGGGGGGTGAGGGGGGTGTGTTGTGGGGGGTGATGGAGGTGGTGGTGATGGGGTGGTGGTGGTGTGGGGTGGGTGGGTGGGTTGAGGGGTGGTTGTGTGGGGAGGGGTGGGTGGTGGTGTGTGTGTGATGATGGTGGGGTGTGGGTGGGAGGGTGGTGGTGGTGTTATGTGTGTGGAGGGTGGTGGTGGGTGGGGTGGGGGTTGGGTTGAAGGGAAGGTTGTGTGGGGAGGGTGGGTGTAGGTGGGTGGGTGGTGGTGGTGGTGGTGGTGTGTGTGGGTGGGTGGGTGGGGAGGGTGTGGGGGTGAAGTTTGT
>CM054161.1:48604367-48617188 GCA_028751875.1 Rapana venosa
AGAAAGCGAAAAGTCCGGGTCGGATGTGTGCGGTGGTTCGTATCCCGTTTGGACCCGAAACTTTTGCCCCATCCATTAGACCATGAGTGGTGGTCTGGGCGCTAGTCTTTCGGATGTGACGATAAACCGAGGTCCCGTGCGTTACACAACATTTTCAGCGCACGTGAAAGAACCCATGGGAACAAGAGAGTTGTCCCTGGCAAAATTCTTAGAAAAAAAGCCACTCTGATAGGGAAACAAATACAGTTGCAGACCAAAAGAAAAAAAAAGGGTGGCGCTGCTCTTGTGGCGACGCGCTCTCCCCGGGGAGAGCAGGCCGAATTTCACGCAGAAAAATCTCGTGACTTAAAGAGGTATACAAAAATAATTAATAAAAGCCTTCAGGCAGACGAGTGATGTTCTGCCATCACCAGGCTTCAGGCCTGGCCGGTTATAACCTCGTTGAGGCATGAGGCCTTCAAAGCGGCGAGTCCAGCAACGCTTAGTGCATTTACACCATACATAAAAACAACCTATCATTGCCAGCATCTGCGGTGAAAAGATGATGATGATGGTGATGATGATGATGATGATGTTGATGGTGGTGGTGGTGGTGGTGATGATAATGATGATAATAACAATTACTTCTTTCTTTCTTTCATCTGTCGCTGGTGCCTTTCGGCGTCGCGGGGAGACACAGACGTCTGTCTGCAGCAAGGCGGGAGGCTTGGTATAGTGACAGGTCATGGGCTCGCAGGGTGTCAGCCACGGAGTCGCTCCATCGTCTCCTTGGTCTACCTCTGGCTTTCCAGCCATTGTGTTTGGTGGTGTATGCCCGTGGGGCCCTGGTTGGTCGGGCGGCTTCTAGTGAGGTGCCCAAAAACCACCCTGATCCTTTGTTGTTCGTTTAGGGTGGAAAATTTTGGTGTTAGTCCGACCTTTGTCTCTGATCACCTCAATTCTTTGATCTTGTCGCGTCTGGTCTTGTTGACAGCTTTTCTCAGGCAGCGCATTTCACATGTGACCAATTTTCTCTCTAAGGCTTTTGTTAGGGCCCATGTCTGACACTGGTATGTGAGTGTTGGAACGAAGATGGCGTTGATGAGTTTTGCCTTAGTGCTCATTAGGATGCTGGAATGTTTTAGAAGGGGGTCGAGTTGGTAACTGACTGCGTTTGCTTTCTGGCATTTTGTTTCTATCTCTCGGTCCAATTTTCCATCTTCAGTGAAGAGGCTGCCAAGGTATTTAAATTCTTTGGTCTGTTTCAACTGGGTGCCGTTGATGTTGATTTCCAGCTTTCCTGGATTTCTGCTGACAGACATAACTTCTGTTTTGGTGTTTACTGATCTTCATGTCATACCTCTCGCAGCTTGTATTGAGTTGTCGTGTGTTCTTGAAGAGCTGCTTTGTTCGGATTCATCAAGGACTGGTCGTCAGCAATAATAGTTCTTTCCCAGGGCCTCAGATCGGGTTGGCTTCCTTTGTAATCTGGTCCATGTAGATCACGAAGAGAAGGGGAGAGAGTACGCAGCCTTGCCTGACCCCTGATGTAACCGGAAACCCAGTCGGTGTTCCACTGGCTGTTCGGACTGCGCCTACTTTTGGCATAGATTCTCTGTTTTAAATCAAGCAACTGCCCTTCACGTCGTACTGCTCCAGGATCTTCCAGAGCTTGTCTCTGTTGACTCGGTGAAAGCTTTCTCTTTATCAACGAATACTGTATGCGGGTTTGTGTTGTATTCGATGGCTCTTTCACACAGCTGTCGGAGTGCAAAAATTTGGCATCTGGGGCACCCTCTTCCTTTCCAAAAGCCAAACTGGGCATTGCTCAGTAGGTGTTCTGGTTTGGCTCTTGTGCGCGTTCCAGAATCTTTGCATACTTTTTCCCTACATGGCTGAGAAGTGAAATGCCTCTGTAGGTGCTGCAGTCTCTCTTGCTGCCCTTCTTCCAAATTGGCACCACTATTGCATTTTGCCAGTCCTTTGGGTTTATTTCCTCTTCTTCCCCATGCTTTCTGGAAGATGATGGTGAGCCATTTAAAACTCCCGTTTCTCCGATGCAAGGATGGCTTCAGTTGTTATGCCGTCATTGCCTGCCGCTTGCCCTTTGGGCTGGTCTTAGTTGCTTTTCTTGTTTCAGCTTCAAGGATTTGGGGCTCAAAACTGGTCTTTATAGCGTAGTGAGAACTGAGAGCTGGGGGGCTTGTGCTCCAGATGGGTTTAAAAGATCTTTAAAATAATCTTCCCATCGTTTCAGAATTTCCTCTTCTTTGTGCAGTCCCTCTCCATTTGCATCATTTACTATGTTGTTGGATTAAATGGCTCATCTCTACTCTATCGTCTTCACACTTTTGAAAAATTCTCTTGGGGAGTTCTTGCAAATTTCACTTAACTTCTCTCCATAAGTCGCCAAGATTTTTCTTTAGAGGCTTTCACAACACGTTTACTATGTCTTCTTGCGATTTTTTTACTTGACGTAATCCTCTTCTGTCTTTTGTCTTGACCCAAGCTTTATTTTAGCTGCTTTTTATTCTTTATTTGGCTTCCTTCACCTCTTGGTTTCACCAAGCTGTAGCTTTCCCGTTTTTTACCTCCACATTTCTTTGTCCCGCAAACTTCCCTTAAGGTGTTCAAGAGAGCTGGTTTGAAGGTGTCCCAGACTTTTCTCCATGTTGAAAAAGTGTTTTTATCAATGGAGTCAAGTTTCACTTTGATAGCACTATGGATCTGTTCTTGCACTTCTTTCTCTTCCAGTTTGAGGAGGTTGATCTTTTCAGGCTGGTTCTTTCCTAGCAGTTGTTATTTTCTTCTTCTGAGTACTGGAGGATAGAATGACAGGCCTGTGGTCAGTGCCAAGGTTGACATTGGGGATGGCTTTTGAGTCTTTGATGGCGTAACGTGTTCTAGATCTTACAAGTATAAAGTCGATTTGAGTGATGATAATGATGATAATAACAATTACAACAACAATAATAACAATAATAACAACAACAATAATAATAATATTAATACAATAATAATGATAACAATAATAACAATGATAATAAATGGAATGTAGATAGCCCTACATCTTGTGAAAGCAAATCAAAGTGCTTAACAAATCAAAGCGCTTAACAAATCAAAGCGCTTAACAAATCAAAGCGCCATGACGATTTCTATGTCATTTTTCATCGATTTCACGAAGGCTTTCGATAGAGTGGATAGAGGGGCACTCTGAGCCTCCTTTGATAAACTTGGCTGCTATTAAAAGTTCGTTTTATCTCATCCAATTGTTCATCGATGGCATGGATAGCTTCGATCTCTCTCATGGCAAAATTGAAAAAACAAAAGCTTGGTGTAAAGCAAGGTTGTGTGCTTGGTCTGATCCTGTTTATATTTTTCGTTGTTGCTGCGTATTTTTTTTTGTAAGATGAGGAAGCTCAGCAGCAGCAGCAGCAGCAGCAGTCTTCGCCGTCGTATTCATTGTCGTCATCGTCGTCGGCAGAAAAGAAGCCTTAGTAGAAGTAGCAGCAGACGTTGTCGAAGTAGTGGTAGTTGGGATAGAAGTAGTCGAAGTCGTAGTCGTAGTCGTAGTAGTAGTAGTAGTAGTAGTAGTAATGGAGGTGGTGGTAGTAGTGGTAGTGGAGGTGGCAGAAGTAGTAGTAACAATAACAACAATAATAAATGGAATTTATATAGCGCTATATCTTTAGTAGTAGTAGTAGTAGCAGCAGCAGCAGCAGCAGCAGCAGCAGCAGCAGCAGCAGCAGCAGCAGCAGCAGCAACAACAGTTGTAGTAGTAGTAGTAGTAGTAGTAATAGTAGTTGTCGTTGTCGTAGTAGTGGTAGCAGTAGTAGTTTTAGTAGTAGCAGCAGCAGCAGCACCACCACCTCCACCACCACCACCACCACCACCACCACCACCACCAGTACAGACAATAAGTTGTGTGGTGTCCACACTATGTACTATACGATGTTAAACAACTCCTTTACTGAAGAAACACGTAACATTTACCAACCCACCCCCCCTCCAAACAACAAAAAAGTATTTTAAACATCTGACCCTTTCTCCCTACCCCCCCACCCTCCACCCCCCCATCCCCCCGCAACCCTCCCCCCTCATCCCCCCCCCCCCCCCCCCCACCCCTAATTCTTCCCGCCTCCTCCCAACCTCCTACCCTCCCACGCACACCCCAAAAACCCTTTTTGGATTTAAGCCCCCCCCCCCCCCCCCCCCCCATACCCCGTGTTATGTCGGTGTAGGGGGATAGTGCTGTACGAATTTCTGCCGTCAGTTTGCCGTACGGCCCCCCGCGACATTGCCAACGCGGAAGGTGATCAACATGCCCCCCCTGCAGTGCCGTATCCCTGTCCTTCTGTGAGTGCGTGTGTGAAGAAAGTCGGGTTTGGTTTGGTGGGTGGTTTGTGTGTGTGTGTCTGTGGGGGTGCCTGCGTGTTTTCTCTTTCTGTCTTCTATCTGTCTTCTTTTTTGTGTGTGTGTTTGTGTTGTGGGAAAATTAGGAGAGAGAGGAGAGAGAGAGAGAGAGGGGGAGAGAGGGGTTTTTTAAATTTATTTTTTAAATTTAAATTTTTTTATTCGAGGATAAGGGAAAAAAGCACTTATGTGCTTTTTTTTTAACATCAAGCCCGTGCGATGCGGTTTTGCAAATTTTGTCATCCTTTCCCCCCGGCACACAAAAGGCCCACTCTTATGAAATGCGGGAAAAAGAGTTAATGTGTGCGCAAGATGTTCTGCGTGCGTTCGCATACGGGGCCTCGGTTTATAGTCTCATCCGTAAGGGCGAGAAGGGTGGGAGGAGTGGGAGAGTGAGAGTGAGAGAGAGAGAGAGAGAGAGAGAGAGAGATGAGAGAGGAGAAGAGAGAGAGAGGAGGAGAGAGAGAGAGTGTGTGTGTGTGTGTGTGTGATTTATTTATTATCTATTCTTTTATTTTGAGGATAATGGAATAAGCACTCATGAGCTTTTTTTTATCCAGTACCGTGTGTACGCAATTTTGTCATCGAGAGAGAGAGAGAGAATTGAATTGAATTGAATTGAATGAAATCTATTTAAAGAGGGTTATAGCATTAGCGAACATACTTTCTTTTTACAGCCAGCCCTCAGAGAAAAAAGAGAGAGAGATGAGAGAGAGAGAGAGAGGAGGATAGAGAGAGAAGAGAGAGAGATGAGAGAGAGAGAGAGAGAGAGAGAGTGGGGTGGTTTTGTGTATGCATTTTTATATACCCAACTAGGGTTTTTCTGGAATAAAGAATTTTGACTCTGACTCTTTACCAACAATAAAAATGCAATAACATTAGCGTGAATCAAATTGTTGCGTGCCATAGAAAAATCATTTTCTTCTTTCATGTAAGACCAGCCTGGCTACTTCAGATAGTTCAACGTTTGGTAAGAAATGAAATAAAAGTAAAGGAGTCCCATAACCTATAAGGTCGAAGGGGAGCGAGGCGTCAGAGACCTCAACTTCTCTAGGGGCCAGCATATTGAGGGCGGCGCCAATCTCCTCTCCCTCGCTGCTTTACCTTCCCTGACCCTAAAGAGGCAGGTACCCATTTACAGCTGGGTGAACTGGGGGACTGTACTGAAGCCAAGGCGCACAAACGGTCACCCATCCACTTGGTAACCACGCTCGATGCTGCTTAACCTTACCTTAGCGAGTGCTCTGACCGCTGAGCTATCTCGTCCGCCACGTTAAACCCTAATCCAGGTTTTAGTGTTCATACAAAGAAGCTTGGACTTTAATGATTAGACAAGATGTCATCAGCTTGTTGTTTGTAGTATTAAATGACCGTGGTGATGATGATGATGGTGATGGTGATAAGATGATGATGAAGATGATTATGTTGATGACGATGAAGATTATGATGTTGATAAAGATGATGAAGATGATGATAGTAAAGATGATGATGATAAAGATGAAGAAGAAGACAATGATACAGATGATGATGATGGTGATAAAGATGATGATAATGATGATGGTGATGATGATGGTGATGATAAAGAAGATGATAATGACGATGGTGATAAAGGAGATGATAATGACGATGGTGATAAAGGAGATGATAATGACGATGGTGATAAAGAAGATGATAAAGATAATAATGATAATGAAGACGATGATGATAAAGATAAGAAGATGAAGATGTTGATAAAGATGATGAAGAAGAAGATGATGATGATGGTGATAAAGATGATGACGATGATGATGATGATGATGATGATAAAGATGAGAAGGATCTTGAAAAAGATGATGATGATGGTGATAAAGATGATGATGATAAAGATGATAAAAATGATGAGGATAAAGAAGAAGATGATGATAAAGATGATGACGATGGTGATAATGATGATGGTGATAAAGATGATGATAATGATGATGACGATGGTGATAAATAAGATGATAATGGTGAGGGGTGATAAGAAGATGACGATGAAAAAGATGATAATAATGATGAGGATGATAAAGAAGAAGATGATTATAAGATGATGGTGATAAAAGATGATATGACGATGGTGATAAAGATTATGATGATGATGATGATGATGATGATGATGATGATGATGATGATGGTGGTGGTGGTAAAGATGATGATGATGATGATGATGATGATGATGATGATGATGATAAAGATGATGACGACGACGATGGTGATAAAGAAGATAATGATGACGATGCTGATAAAGATGATGATGGTGGTGATAAAGATGATAAAGATAATAAAGATAATGATGATGATGCGCTTTGATTTGTCTTTGCAAGATATAGCGCAATATAAATTCCATTTATTATTATTATTATTATTATTATTATTATTATTATGGTGATGATGACGTGTGTGTCCGTGCAGCGGGGGTGATGCTGCTGAAGCGGTTGTGCCCTTTTAAACCCCCCGGTTCCGGCCCTCTTTTGCAGACGGTCAGCTCTGACCCCTGGCTGCTGGAGAAGAGCCAGAAGTCTGACAAGTACCACCCCCAGTGCTATCAAGACCATGTGACTGTTCTCAGGGCCCTCGTCTGTCCGTCCGTCCGTCTGTCTGTCCGTCCGTCTGTCTGTCCGTCCGTCTGTCTGTCTGTCTGTCTGTCTGTCGGCCTGCTGTTCTGTTTGTCTTCTTTCTTCATTTTCCACCGTTAGGATTTATTTATTTATTTATTAATTAATTCAATCATTCATTAATTTATTTATTTATTCATTAGTCTATTTATTTATTTATTCTACGTAAAAGTCAGGGCAAATTTCTCTGCGTGAAATTCGGGTTGCTCTCTGCAGGGAGAGCGCGTCGCCACAAGAGCAGCGCCACCCATTATTATTATTTCCTTTTTCTGTCTGCTTTTTATGTATTTGTTTCCCTATCACAGTAGCTTTTTTTTCCTACAGGATTTTGCCAGGGACAACTCTCTTGTTGCAGTGGGTTCTTTTTACGTGCGCTAAATATTTATGTGTCACAAACGGGACCTCGGTTTATCGTCTCCTCCGAAAGACTAGTACCCAGACCACCACTCATGGTCTAGTGGATGGGGGGAAACGTTTCAGGCCCAAACGGGGATGGAACCACCACACGCTTGGAACCCGGCCTTTCCGCTGTCTAGGCTGGTGCCTTACCTCTAGACCACCGTGGAACCTGTCAGTATAGATAGCATCCCCACCTTCTGAAAATTCTGTGCTAGGAATTCTCTCTTTTCTATCCCTTTCTTTATTTCTGCCTTGTTCCATTTTTTCCCCCTGTCATCTCCTTCTTGTCTATTTGCTTGATCCATTCTCCTGTCTTTGTTTTTTTAATTCCTCCAGAAAGGCTTAAAAGATATCGATTCTCTCCCTCACCGAAGTCGGATGCGCTGGGCCTGACTTGTCAGGCGCTTGACGGCAGCGCAATGCATTTTCGCTCTAGTATGAGAGACAACGATACTTGCTGTCTGAGTGTTCGACGAAGAAGAATAAGTTTTTTTGAGAGGCTGGGGAGAGGGGTTATAGCCAGTCAAGTCAAGTCAAGCTTTTATTTTTAGACGGTACATTGAATAAGAACAGGCTTTGGAGATGAGATGCCTCAGAAGACTCCTTGGCATTTCATACACGGACCACGTCACCAACGAAAAAGTCCGACAAACCATCACCCAACAAGTAAAACAGTACGAAGACCTGCTGACCACAGTCAAGAAAAGGAAGCTCAGATGGTATGGACATGTGACAAGATCAGATGGGCTCTCCAAGACCATACTGCAAGGAACAGTGCAGGGGAAGAGAAGGCGAGGCAGGCCGAAGAAGAAATGGGCAGTCAACATCACTTAATGGACCGGGAAGAGCTTCTCCACAACCCAGGCACTTGCACACACCCGCCGCAAATGGAGCCAACTGGTGCAACGTTCGTCAATGCAGTGCCCCTACGACCCTGGAGGGGGTTATGGGAGCAGATGAGATGAGATGGGACATTAAATAAGCAGTGCAGTTACTTTTTTTTCCCATCGAGCTATCTTTCTAAAATTAAAAAAAGATGATAATATATATATATATGGATACATAGAATTAAAAAAACCCTAAACAATGTAAACAATACATATCAAACAAAAGAAAATAATAATAATAATAATAATAATAATAATATACCTGCATACATACATTTAAAAAAACCCAAACAATTTTAAACCTTTCGAATCAACAAGAAAATAATAATATAGCATACAATCAGAATAAAAAACCCTAAACAATGTTAAACCGTACAAATCAAACAAAGAAAATAATATAATAATAATATATGCATACACTCAAAGAATATACCCCCCCTCCCCCAAAGAATGTTAAACCATACGAATCAAACAAAAGAACAACATTCTTGTAGCCTAGTGGTTAGAATGTTTCGGTCCTGATCTGACAGCCCTGGATCAAGCACAGCACGGATAGGATGCATTGGTTTTAGGGAACTTTAATCTGGAGTAATAATAATTTGATAAGGACAGACTTCGATCCACTCTCCCTCCAAAAGTTTCCCTTTGGAAGAGACGTAGGAAAAAATGATTTTGAATTTACTTTCTTTCAAAATCATTCTGGCTTGTAAAAATTTTAGTCTTCGCAAAATGCAATTGATGGTGTGTATGCGTTTTTTGTATGGTGTGTGTGTGTGTTTTTGTGTGTTTGTTGTGTGTGTGTTGTGTGTGCTGTGTGTGTTGTGTTGTGTGTGCGTGTATGTGTGTGTGCGTGTGTGTGTATTTGTGTGGTTTGTGTGTGGTGGGGTGTGTGTGGGGTGTGTTGTATGTGTGTGTGTTGTGTGTGTTTGTGTGTGTGTGTGTTGTGTGGTGTGTGAGCGAAGACACGCAGATATCTTGTGCACACGTTAAAAAACCCCTTACTGCCTTTCAGAAAAGACAGGCACGTCATCCACACAAACACACAACACACACACACACACACCACAAAACACACAAAACACACTCTCACACACACACACACACACACACACACACACACCCCACACACACACACACACACACACCACACCCCACACCCTCCCTCTACGCCACACACATTCACTCTCCCACCCCCCCTCACACCACAACCTTTTTCCTCCTCTTCCCCCTCCCCCTCCTCCTCCTTTCCTCCTCCTCCTCCTCGTCCCCCCTCTCCCCCTCCTTCTCCCTCCTCCTCTCCTCCTCCTCTCCTCCTCCTTCCTATCCCTCCTCCCTCATCATCTCCCTCCTCTCCACCCCACACTCTCCACTCTCCACTCCTCCCCCTCCTCTTTCTCCTCATGCTCTTGGGCAGCTCCGCTACCGCACGACTCCTGTGACTCCCTAACCCCCTCGACCCCCCACTCTTCCTCCCGTGCTGCTGCTGTTTGGGTGATGCTGCTGCTGTGATGCTGATGCTGATGCTGAAGAAGAGCAGACCCAACACCCAGCCTCAACCCCTCCCCAGAGAGGGCAGGAGGGAGAAACATCAACCCCCCTTCCGCAAAAGGGACCCCCACCACCACACCACCACCACCACCCACCACCACCACCACCAAACCCCCACCACCCCTGACACTTCCCGCGGCAACAGCGGCAGCGCCTTCTCCAAGGGCGCAGGCTCAGAAAGGCAGGGTCGCTTTGGACAAGGAGTCTGGGACGCTGCCGCTGCCGCCGCCGCTTGGGTCCAGGAGGAAGTTCTGGAGAAGCAGATCTTGCCGTCAGCTCGCCACTGGCAGAACGCGTTTGCTCGAAAGCTATGTGACATACGTTTCCATGATGAAGGGGTGAGTCAGAAGGTGGGAGAGAGGGATAGAGGGAGGGAGGGAGAGAGAACTCGAAATGTTTACTGAGAGTAAATGGATAAGCGCAGGGCTTCTTTACACCATGCTCTCACACAAACAAAAAAAGAAAAGAAAGAAAAAAAGAAAAGAAGAAAACGTCAAGACACACACACACACACACACTCACACGCCACAAACAACACCCACCACACCCTCTACGCCACACACACCACACACACACACACACACACAACACACACACACACACCACAAACAACACCCCTCTACGCCACACACACACACACACACACACACACACACACACAGGACACACACCACACACACACACACACACACACACACAATTGAAGACACACACACACTAATCAAAACAGAAGAACCGAAAACTAAACCTAACAGCAACAGACACACACTAATGCAAAAGAACAAACAAAAAAAACCCCCTCCAAATAAACAAACGTATGCAAGAGAGAGAGAGAGGGGGGGGGGGGGGACACACGCGCATACGCATCTTTAAATGTGCATTGCTCTCATATACCAAAGTATGTGTTCAAGCCTGTGTACATTATCATACCCGAATATTGCAGGGTCTTTAAAAAAAAAATACCACTTTAAGTCACGGCAGATTTATCTGTGTGAAAGTCGGGCTGTTCTCCTCGGGGAAAGCACGTCGCCACAAGAGCAGCGCCACCCATTATTATGTTTTCTTTTCCTGTCTGCAACTGTATTTGTTTCCCTATCAGAGTGGATTTCTTTTATAACAGAATTTTGCCAGGGACAGCTCTCTTGTTGCCGTGGGTTCTTTAACGTGCACTAAATTATCTGTAATACACGGGACCTCCTCCGTTTATTAGTCATTTGTGTGTGCGTGCGCGTGTGTATGCGTGCGTGCGAGTGTGTGTGTGGCTGATTACTAATGCTTCATTCAATCTTGTCACATCTGTTTCTGTCACCGACGAACTGCATTCTGATCATTCCGCCATTCTTTTCCATCTCAACATCACAAAACCTGTCAGAAAGAAGAAATATGTTACTCGTCGTAATCTTAAGCCCTTAGACATTCATACCTTCTCTTCCCAAGCTTCCGAACGTTTTTCACAAACCTCTGACCACACTGACCTATCTGATCACTATAACACTATTCTCCGCCAACTGCTTGATGAGCATGCACCTCCTACTGATCATCTCCTCCCTGACAGACCCTGTGCGCCATGGTATACCCAAGACATCTTGATAGCGAAGCGCAAACGCCGGCAACTAGAACGGCAGTGGCGGAAGTCAAAAACCGAAATCAACAAACAACTTTTCCGAAAACAAATAAACAAAGTCAAACTCTTAATCCATTCAGCAAAGACAGACTACTACTCTTCCCAAATTCTCTGTGCTGCACCCATAAAATCTCTTTTTTCCCTCACCTCAAATCTCCTTGGATCTGCAAAAACAACTCCTCTGCCTAACACCCACAGCCTGTCTGAACTTCCATCCATATTTTCTGCCTTCTTTTCAGATAAAGTTCGAAACATACGCTCCAGACTTGATCAAACTCAATTCCAGCCTGCGCCTCCTGACCCCAGTTCACTGGCACTCTTCTTTTCCTTCCATCCCACAAGTGAAAAAGAAATCATGACAATTCTGAAGGAAATGACTATAAAATCATGCGACCTTGATCCCATACTGCTCTGTTTTCTCACAATGCCTTCCACAACTTGTGCCTATTATCACTAAAATAGTAACTCATCTCTTCAGTCAGGAAATTTTCCATCAGCTCTTAATAACAGCAATAGTCACACCTCTACTGAAAAAGCACGACCTCGATCCCAACATTCTGAAGAATTATAGGCCTGTCTCAAACTTACCCTTTATCTCTATAAGTACTAGAAAAAAGTTGTTCTCAAACAGCTCAACAGTCACCTTCATTCCAATGATCTTCTTCCCACTTTTCAGTCTGCCTATCGCCCCAACCACAGCACCGAAACCACCCTAGTCCATACTTTAGATACACTTCTACTGCTTCTGATGCAGGAAAAATCTCCCTCCTCACTCTTCTTGACTTATCTGCAGCCTTTGATACCATAGATCACTCAATTCTTCTTTCTCGCCTCCAAAATACGTTTGGTATTAATGGCACAGCCCTCACTGGTTTACTTCATACCTCACAGACCGGTTCCAGAAAGTTATTGTAAACAAAATTCAATCAAAACCTGTCAAAATGGAATGTGGAGTCCGCAGGGATCAGTCCTGGGCCTGTTCTCTTTACTCTATACACTGCTCCACTCTCACATATAATAAACAACCACCCTATTGATCATCATTTCTATGCCGATGATACTCAACTTCAGTGCAGCGATACTGTTGAAAACTGCCTTCCTCTTGACAATATGTCCTTACTGCCTTCAAGACATTCAAAAACTGGATGACTCAGAACAAGTTACAACTTAATGCCGATAAACCGAAGCCATGCTCATAGGGACCCAACATAAACTTTCCTCTATTACAAAAACTTCAACAGAATTCGGCAATACGTCAGTTCCTTTGTCCAACTCTGTGAAGTATTTAGGGGGTAGTTCTTGACAACACACTCTCTATGAAAAAAATTCATCACCCAG
>CM054161.1:48617688-48635188 GCA_028751875.1 Rapana venosa
TGGGGAGGGGGTTATAGCCAGTCAAGTCAAGTCAAGCTTTTATTTTCAGATGGTACATTGAATAAGAACAGGCTTTGGAGATGAGATGCCTCAGAAGACTCCTTGGCATTTCATACATGGACCACGTCACCAACGAAGAAGTCCGACAAACCATCACCCAACAAGTAAAACAGTACAAAGACCTGCTTAACTACAGTCAAGAAAAGGAAGCTCAGATAGTATGGACATGTGACAAGGTCAAATGGGCTCTACAAGACCATACTGCAAGGAACAGGGCAGGGGAAGAGAAGGCGAGGCAGGCCGAAGAAGAAATGGGCAGACAACATCACTGAATGGACCAGGAAGAGCTTTTCCACAACCCAGGCACTTGCACACAACTGTTGCAAATGGAGCCAACTGGTGCAACGTTCGTCACTGCAGTGCCCCTTCGACCCTGGAGGGGGTTATGGGAGCAGAGGAGATGAGATGAGACATTGAATAAGCAGTGCAGTTACTTTTTTTTTCATCGATCCATCTTTCTAAAAAAAAGAAGATAATGATAATATATATGCATACATAGAATTAAAAAACCCTAAACAATGACAAACCATACGAATCAAACAAAAGAAAATAATAATAATAATAATAATAATATACATGCATACATACATTAAAAAACCTAAACAATTTTAAACCATACGAATCAAACAAAGAAAATAATAATAATATACATGCATACAATCAGAATAAAAAAACCCCAAAACAATGTTAAACCATACACATCAAATAAAAGAAAATAATAATAATATACATGCATACAATCAAAGAATACAGAAAAACACCCTAAAGAATGTTAAACCATACAAATCAAACAAAGAACAACATTCTTGTAGCCTAGTGGTTAGAATGTTTCGGTCCTGATCTGACAGCCCTGGATCAAGCACAGCACGGATAGGATGCAATGGTTTTAGGGAACTTTAATCTGGAGTAATAATAATTTGATAAGGACAGACTTCGATCCACTCTCCCTCCAAAAAGTCCTTCGGAAGAGACGCAGGAAAAAATGATTTTGAATATTACGTTCTTTAAAAATCATTCTGGCTTGTAAATTTGTGTTCTTCACAAAATGCAATTGAGGGTGTGTGTGTGTGTTTGTATGGTTTGTGTGTGTGTGTGTGTGTGGTTTGTGTGTTGTGTGTGTGTGTGTTGTGTGTGTGTGTTCGTGTGTGTGTGTTTGTGTGGGTGTGTGTGCGTGTGCTGTGTGTTCAAAGTCAAAGTCAAAGTCAAACTTTTATTTCCAGATGGTACATTGAATAAGCAAAATACTTGGTTTTTGTTGTTGTTGTTGTTGTTGTTGTTGTTGTGTGTGTGAGAGAAGACACGCAGAATATCTTGTGCACACATTAAAAACCCGTTACGCCTTTCGGAAGAGACAGGCAAATTTTGTGTCGGTAGAAAGAAGGTGAAAAAGTAATATGTTGGGGGTAGGTTATGTACGCCATCCATACACACACACACACACACACACACACACACACACACACACACACACACACACACACACACACACACACACACACACACACAGTCCTACGGATGAGACTATAAACCGAGGTCCTGTGTGCGGACGCATGAAGAACATCTTGCGCACACGTTAAAACCCGTTCCGCTTTTAGGAAGAGTAGGCCATTGTGTGCCGGTGGGATCGGATGACAATATTTACAAAACTGTATACACACGGGGACTGGATGAAAAAAAAGCACATGAGCGCTTATTCCATTATCCTCGAATAAAATACTACTACTACTACTACTGCTGTTGCTGCTGCTGCTGCTGCTGCTCCTCCTCCTCATTTTACTACTACTACTACTACTACTACTACTTCTACTACTACTACTAATTCTACTCCTCCTACAACTACCACGCACACACACACACACACACACACACACACACACCACACACACACACACACAACACACACACACACACACACACACACACACACACGCACACACACACACACGCACACACACACACACACACACACACCACAAAAACACCCCCCTCCTCACCCCCCACCCCTCTAACGACACACACATACACTCTCCCACCCCCACCTCACACCCACAACCTCCTCCTCCTCCTCTTCCTCCTCCCCTCCTCCTATCCCCCCTCCCTCATCATCTCCCTCATCTCCACCCCACACTCTCCACTCTCCACCTCCTCCACCTCCTCTTTCTCCTCATGCTCTTGGGCAGCTCCGCTACACCGCACGACTCCTGTGACTCCCTAACCCCCCTCGACCCTCCCACTCTTCCTCCTGCTGCTGCTGCTGATGCTGATGCTGCTGCTGCTGCTGCTGATGCTGATGCTGAAGAAGAGCAGACCAACACCCAGCCTCAACCCCCCTCCCCAGAGAGGGCAGGAGGGAGAAACATCAACCCCCCTTCCCGCAAGGCACCACCACCACCACCACCACCACCACCACCACCACCACCACCACCACCACCACCACCCCTGCACACTTCCAGCGGCAACAGCGGCAGCGCCTTCTCCCAGACGCAGGCTCAGAAAGGCAGGGTCGCCTCGGACAAGGAGTCTGAGGACGCTGCCGCTGCCGCCGCCGCTTGGGTCCAGGAGGAAGTTCTGGAGAAGCAGATCTTGCCGTCAGCTCGCCACTGGCAGAACGCGTTTGCTCGAAAGCTGTGTGACATATGTGACATACGTTTCCATGATGAAGGGGTGAGTCAGAAGGTGGGAGAGAGGGATAGAGGGAGGGAGGGAGAGAGAACTCGAAATGTTTACTGAGAGTAAATGGATAAGCACAGGGCTTCTTTACACCATGCTCTCACACAAGCAAAAAAAGAAAAGAAAAAAAAGAAAAGAAAGAAAAGCGTCAACACACACACACACACACACACACACACACACACACACACACACACACAACCACAAACAACACCCCACCACCCCTCTACGCCACACATACAGACACAGACACGCACACACACTCACACACACACACACACTCACACACCACAAACAACACCCCACCACCCTCTACGCCACACACACACACACACACACACACACACACACACACACACAACACTCATCACACCACAAACAACACCCCACCACCCCTCTACGCCACACACACACACACACACACACACACACACACACACACACACACACACACACACACACACAAATCGAAGACACACACACTAATCAAAACTAGAAGAACCGAAACTAACCTAACAGCAACAGACACACACTAAATGCAAAGAACAAACAAAAAAAAACCCTCCAAATAAACAAACGTATGCAAGAGAGAGAGAGAGAGGGGGCACACGCGCATACGCATCTTTAAATGTACATTGCTCTCATATACCAAAGTATGTGTTCAAGCCTGTGTACATTATCATACCCGAATATGGCAGTTTTTTTTAAAATACCACTTTAAGTCCCGGCAGATTTATCTGTGTGAAAGTCGGGCTGTTCTCCTCGTGGGAAAGCACGTCGCCACAAGAGCAGCGCCACCCATTATTATGTTTTCTTTTCCTGTCTGCAACTGTATTTGTTTCCCTATCAGAGTGGATTTTTTTTTATAACAGAATTTTGCCAGGGACAGCTCTCTTGTTGCCGTGGGTTCTTTAACGTGCACTAAATTATCTGTAATACACGGGACCTCCTCCGTTTATTAGTCATTTGTGTGTGCGTGCGTGCGTGTGTGTATGCGTGCGTGCGAGTGTGTGTATATGTGTGTGCGCTTGCTTGCTTGCGTTCATTTTCGTGCGTACGTGTGTGCGTGCGTATGCATGTGTGTGTTCGCACACGTGCGCGTGTGTTTATGCGTGCACGCGTGCGTGCGTGTGTGTGTGTGTGTGTGATCAGAAGGATGCTGTGCGGAGAGGCAAAGGCCCTAAAGGGAAAAAGATGACACACAGGGTGGCCAGTATGTTTGCACGCTTCAGCCCTGCCCCCATACCCTCCATCCTACCCCTGGTAAACCTACCCTGTAGTCCTCTGTCTGTCTGTCTGTCTGTATCTATCTGTCGGTCTGCCTCTGTCTGTCTGTCTGCCTCTGTCTGTCTGTATGTCTCTCAATCAAATAATTTGATTTGATTTGAGTCTGTCTGTCTGTCTCTTCATCCGTCCCCTCGTTTATTCCTCAATCTGTCCATCTGTTTACCCACCTGTCTATTTGTTTGAGGGACGGGATAGCTCAGTGGTCGGAGCACTCGCTTTCCCCCAGCCAAGGTTAAGCCGCGTCGAGCGTGGTTACCAGTTGGATGGGTGACCGTTTGCGCGCCTTGGCTTCAGTACAGTTCCCCCAGTTCACACAGCTGTAAATGGGTACCTGCCCTCTTTAGGGTCAGGGAAGGTAAAGCAGCGAGGGAGAGGAGATGGGCGCCGCCCTCAATATGCTGGCCCTAGAGAAGTGAGGTCTCTGACGCCTCGCTCCCCTACGACCTTATAGGTTATGGGGCTCCTTTACCTTTATCTTTACCTATTTGTTTATCCACCTTTTTGTTTACCCACCTGTCCATCTGTTTGCCCATTTGTTTATCCACCTGTCCATTTGTTTACCCACATGCCCATCTGTTTACCCACCTGTCTATTTGTTTACCCACATGTCTATTTGTTTACCCACCTGTCCATCTGTTTACCCACCTGTCCATCTGTTTACCCACCTGTCCATCTGTTTACTCACCTGTCCATCTGTTTACCCACCTGTCCATCTGTTTACCCACCTGTCCATTCGCCCATCTGTCTATTTGTCCATCTGTTCATTCGTCTTTCCATTAATCTGTTTGTTTCTCCAAATGTCTGTTCAGTCATTTGACCATCCATCTGTTTATCTGTCCAGCTATCTGTCCCTTTGTTTTTAAAAATCTGTCTGTTTGTTTGTCAAGGGAGCTGAATAGCCCGGTGGTTAGAACGTAGCGCTGGCGATCTGATGCTCGGGATTCGATCCTCCATCAAGACACTCGTTCTGGTGGTGGTGGGGTGGGGGTGGGGGCGAGGGGAGGGGGTGTTGTTGTTTTTACCCTGCAGTTATCTTAAACACCAGAGCGGACTCTACTCTACTTTCCACAAATGCTTCGGATTAAGAAGAGTATACACTGACTTAGAGAAGATACTGACTTAAGAGTATACACTGACTTAGAGAAGATACTGACTTAAGAGTATACACTGACTTAGAGAAGATACTGACTTAAGAGTATACACTGACTTAGAGAAGATACTGACTTGAGAGTATACACTGACTTAGAGAAGATACTGACTTGAGAGTATACACTGACTTAGAGAAGATACTGACTTAAGAGTATACACTGACTTAGAGAAGATACTGACTTAAGAGTATACACTGACTTAAGAGTATACACTGACTTTAAGAGTATTGTCCATCCGCACGCACCGCACATACATTGTTATTTTGTATTTCCATCATTTGTCTGTATGACCTGCGCTTATGTTGTACTGTCTTGCTCTTGTTTTAACATGTTTTGTGAGGTCTGGAGAGAAATATATATATATATATATATATATTATATAATATATATATAATATATATATATATATATATATATATGTATATATATATATTATATATATATATATATATATATAATTGTCTTGATAAAAACCCACAATTCTGCTGGGCACCACTCCCTCCAAGCACACAGTTGAGGTAAAACAGTAAAATGGCAATAAAAGCTCAACTGTGCTCAGCTTCATTTCTCCTTTTATTTCTGTCATCAGCAAATGTTCGCTTCCATCTGAAGCTTCCTCAGGCTGAATCCATATTATTGTGTGTTATTTCATTTATTCTACATTACTCAATTAAATTATTTTTTTGGATTTTGGCTTATTCAGCCTGAGGAAGCTTCAGAAGGAAGCTAAAAATGTGCTGACATAAATAAAAGGAGAAAATGAAGCTGAACACAGTAGTGTTTTAATTGTCAGTTTACGTATATAAATATATATATATATATATATATATATATAATATATATATATATATATATATATATAACACACACATAAACTCATTACACGCACACACACACACACACACAACAACACACACACACACACACACACACAAGAACACACACACACACACAACACACACACATATATATATTATCTCTCTCTCTCTCTCTCTCTCTAATATATATATATATATATATATCTATCTTCTTATATACTTTTGATCTTTTCAACATAGACAAACATTGTCTTTTGAATGCTTTAATAAGTCAATTAAAAAATTTTCTTTTGGTGAGGGCACGATGAAAAAAAAGTTGTGTAAACTTAATCTTTTACTCTCAGTAAAGATCATTTTGACTTGAACTGACTTCACACACACACACACACACGCACGCACGCACGCACGCACACACTCAATCAATCGATTGATCACTCACTCACACAATCAATCAATTGATTGATCACTCACTCACTCAATCAATCGATTGATAACTCACTCACTCAATAAATCAACCAACCAATCAATAAATCGATCGATTTGTTAATCAATCAACCAATCAGTATAAAGCCAGCCCCAAACTGTACAGATGTGTAACAACCTCTGCGGATTTATCTCTGATAGAGAACACTAAAAAAGGAACCGGAAACGGAAACGCCGGAGTCTTCTCATGCCCTGAAAGTTAGAGATCAGCTGACGGATTTCATCTGGTATTCCGAGCGCATGCGCATGAAGTTCTTCCGCTACTGTGCTGGTGTTATCCCAATTTCTTGCCGAGAGTAAGGTCGTGTTTTTAGTGTGTGTGTGTGTGTGTGTTTATTTATTATTTATTTTATTTATGGTTTTATATCGAGGATAATGGAATAAGCACTCATGTGCTTTTTTACATCCAGTCCCTGTGTGTATGCGGTTTTGTAAATTTTGTCATCTGTTCCCACGGCACACAATGTCCTACTCTCCCGAAAAGCGGAACAGGATTTAACGTGTGCGTAAGATGTTCTGCATGCGTTCGCACACGGGGCCTCGGTTTATAGTTTCATCCGAAGGACTGTGACATTCAGTTCGATTTTTTGGTCAAACTGGGAAGAAAGGGCGAGGCTGGGAATCGAACCCACAACCTCACGGTCTACTTGTTGGCAGGCGAACGTCTTACCCATCCTGCCACCTTCCTTCCCTGTGTGTATGTGTGATTGTGTGTGTGTTTTGTTAGTTAGTTCTTCAGTTTAATGTCCTTCCACTAAATAGTGATATCAGACGTGAGTGTGTGTGTGAGTGAGTATGGGGAAGAAGCACTACAGGGGTGAAACATCAAAAACATTTTTCAAAATCTACGAGTCAGCAATAACAACTAGAATAGAAGTCCGTAATTAACTAACAATGGAACTATAACATGCAGAAAGATTTGAACTATGGATATGATTACACAAAATAATGTGAATATGTGCACAATATGGAAGAAAAGGCAATTGGAGAGGTATGCAGAACGTCATAAATGTCTGACTTTAAAACAGAATGATCAATCACAGGAAGATACCAACTGGACTATGAAGGAGGCATTCAAAAATTCTGCAGAGAAGTATATCATTGTTTAGGATGTTTTTAAGCGTTACAGGTGATTCTAATAGGAATGGATCTTTCAGTGTGATAGAAAAGATTTCTTTGATTATAGGACAACCAGTTAGCAGATGTCTAACACTAATTTGTTTTCCACACATATACTGAATGTTCTTACAATATTTTGTGCGAAGGGCATTTAAACGGAATCTATAAACCAAGCTTGAGATTTGTCTGGAAACAGACATAGATGGCTTTGTGTAGAGAGGTTTAATATATTGTACATCCGTCATATTGAGGCAATTTTCAGAGTAAAAACAATTTGAATTTTGCAGCCTTTCAATTGCCTTATCATAGGATATATGCTTTAAAAGTTCATAGCCCTCATGCAGGTCTAGGGGGATATTAACTAAAAGTGATCCTTCAACATTGCGTGCTCCTCGTCGCGCAGCTCTATCGACCCGTTCATTAGGAATGATCCCACAGTGAGAAGGCACCCAGCAAAAAGTAACGCCAGTGCCATTCCGGGCTAGTAGATGAACAACATGTTTGATTTTAGTAATCATTTCTAGACGAGTATTTTGATTGAAAGAATTTAACGCGCACAACACATACCTAGAGTCAACACATAATACGATATTTAGATATTTCTGAGGTGTCAGAAGATTTGGGAGACAAAACAGTGACCAACAGAATGAACACAATCACTCATCATACCCCTGCCCAAGAAGGGGAATTTACGCCAATGCCAAAACTATAGAACAATCAGCCTCATCAGTCACGCCAGCAAGATCATGCTCAAAGTTATTTTGAATCGACTCAAGAAGGAGGCAGAAGAACACCTTGCAGAGGAACAAGCTGGGTTCAGGGCAGGCAGGAGCACAATCGAACAGATTTTTAACTGCCACATCCTGATGGAAAAACATCTTCAACATCAGAGAGACCTGTTCCACAACTTCAATCGACTCAAGAAGGCTTTCGACAGAGTATGGCACGAAGGCCTGTGGCAGGTCCTCAGAATGTTTGGCATTGAAGAAGGACTAGTGCAAACCATTCAAGCACTATACAACACCGCAAGCAGTGCAGTCCTTCTGAACAATCAGTCGGAAGCTACTTCAAAACCACAGTTGGGGTCCGACAAGGATGCCTGTTATCTCCAGTCCTGTTTAATCTGTTCTTGGAAACATTATGAGAGAGACCCTCCATGACATCCACTCTACCATCTCCATTGGCGGCAGACCCCTCAACAACTTGCGGTTTGCCGATGACATTGACCTCATGGGCGGAAGTAACACAGAGCTGCAAGATCTTACGACCAGACTTGAGAACAGAGCTGGAGCATATGGGATGGAGGTGAGCTCATAGAAAAGTAAAGTACTTGTGAACAGCACGAGCAACGGCACTGCTGAAATTTACATGAACGGCTGGCAACTGGAGGAGGTAGACGCTTTTAAATACCTTGGCGCTACACTCACAAAGGACGGGCGATCGACGACAGAAATCAAAGTCAGACTAGCCATGGCAACATCTTCCATGACAAAACTCACCACCATATGGAAAAGTAAAGAGATCAGTTTCCCAATCAAACTAAAGCTCTAATTCAGACTATCCTTCTGTACGGAAGTGAAACCTGGACATTGACTGCTGAAACACAAAAGCGATTCCAGTCATTTGAAACAAAATGCCATAGAAAACTGCTGGGCATATCCTGGAGAGAACGAAAGACCAATGAATTTGTCAAGAGTCAAATAACACGGCTGGCAGGTCCACAGGAACCCCTTCTCACCATCGTCAAGAAGAAAAAGCTGACATGGTTCGGCCACGTCACCCGCCACAACACTCTGCCAAAAACAGTACTGCAGGGAACACTCGAAGGTGGCAGAAAGAGGGGAAGACAGAACAAGTCATGGATGGACAACATCAGAGAATGGACCAGGATGAATGACTGGGCACTACTGCGCAGAGCCGAGGACCGAGATGGATGGAGGAGGCTTACCACGGCATCGTCTTTCGTGTCTCCTCCACGACCGCCAAGGTCACGGGACTGATGATGATGATGATGAGGTAATGAAACAAGATAACTTAGAGCCATTAGTATTGGAAAGAGCTCTGCAGTGAAGATAGAAACGCCACTAGTAATATGGTATTTTTTCTCAATGTTAAAAGCTGGTATAACAAAAGCTGCACCTACCTGTTCGTTATCAAGTTTTGATCCGTCAGTGTATACTTTTAAGTGGTCTGAGTAGTGAGTGTCAATGTGCGACTTCACTGAGCTGGCAATGATGTTAGGTGAATCGTTTTTGAATAGATTTGTATGACATATGTTAAATATTGGTTTATTCATTCCCCATTCAGGGGTATCTGAAAAAGAAGGTGTAATAACAGCAAGATCGTTTTCATTAAGTTTAGAAACTTTGAACATATTATCGGCAGTGAACGTCTTTATAGATGTCAGCGATACAATTGATTGGCTTATCATGTATATTATTGTGTGTTATTTCATTTATTCTACATTACTTAGTTTAAAATTTTTTTTTTTGATTTTGGCTTATCATGTATCGTTTGCAAGATATAGCGCTATAATCATATATTCCATTCATTATCATTATTGATTTTCTTCTTCTTCACTTCTTCTTCTTCTTCTTCTTCTTCTTCTCTTTCTCCTCCTCCTCCTCCCTCCTCATGATGATTACGATGATGATGATGGTTATCATCATCATCAATCATCATCATCATCATCATCACTATTATTATCATCATTATTATTATTATTATAAATTATTATTATTATTATTATAAATTATTATTATTATAAATTATTATTATTATTATTATGATTTCAGGATTATTTCTTTCATACTGTTTCAGGTTTCCCTTGCCTCCAGTGACTGTCACTAAACTGGGAAAGAAGCCCACAACTTTTTCCTTGGCACTGTAGTGTTATTAAACCCCGTCATGACTGTGTGTCTGCGTGTCTGTGTGTCTGCATACATGAACAAGAACACATTAAATTTGTGTGTGTAGTGTCTGTGTGTGTGTAGTGTGTGTTTGTGTGTAGTGTGTGTGTAAGTGTCCTTGTGTAGATGTGTTGTGTAGTGTGTGTCCTGCATACATGAACAAGAACACATTAAAATTGTGTGTGTAGTGTCTGTGTGTGTGTGTGTAGTGTGGTGTGTGCAGTGTGTTGTGTGTAGTTTGTAGTGTGAGTGTGTGTGTAGTGTGCATATGTGTATATATGTGTGTGTGTGAGGGAGAGAGAGAGAGAGAGAGAGAGAGAGAGAGAGAGAGAGATGTATACAGGTTTGAATGTATACATACACGCTCCCCAAAAGTCCTTCAGATGAGCCTGTCAGTAGAGATAGTATCACCACCTTCTGGAAATTCTGAGCTAGGATTTCCCTCTTTTCTATCAATCTCTTTGTTTCTGCCTTGTTCCTTTTCCTCCTGTCACCTCCTTCTTGTCTATTTTCTGCCTTCTTGGTCCATTCTCCTGCCTTTTTTCTCCCCCAGAAAAACTTTAAAAGGAAAACCATTATCTCCCGTGCCAAAGTCGGATGTGCTGGGCCTGACTTGTCAGGCGCTTAACGTCAGCGCGACGCATTTTCGCTCATATGACAGACAGCAATAGTTGCTGTCTGAGCATTGGATGAAGAAGTCATGAAAGAGGCCTTGGAATAAGCACTTGTGTGCTTTTTTCTTTTTTTAAAACATCCAGTCCCCGTGTGTATGTAGTTTTGTACATTTTGTCATCTACTCCCTCGGGCACACAATGGCCTACTCTTCCGAAAAGGGAAACAGGATTTAACATGTGCGCGAGATGTTCTGCGTGCATTCGGAACACAGGAACTCGGTTTACAGTCTCATCTGAAGGACGTTTGGGGAGAGTGGAGTCGGCACTGATGTTAACTTAGGGGAAAATATCTCCTTGAACGGGATTCGAACCCGGGTCAGTAGATCACGGGCGCAATGCGCGACACTGTAACCAACCAGGCTATTCCGCCCCCCCCCCCCCCACCCCCCCAATTATACTTGAGTGCATCGTAGATCTGGATTTCAGCCAGTTAAAACCAGTGTAAACCAGTTGTGAATGTTCTTGTTTCCAGTAAACTTGCAGACACAGATTACTCCAGAGATGGAGAAGAAGAGCTAAAAGCAACACTCTGAAGTAAAGGCAGAGATAAAAATAATGCACAATAACAGACAAAAGGCGTAAAAGTGTCCCATAACCCATAAGGTCGTAGGGGAGCGAGGCATCAGAGACCTCAACTTCTCATGGGGCCAGCATATTGAGGGTGGCGCCCATCTCCTCTCCCTCGCTGCTTTACCTTCCCTGACCCTAAAGAGGGTAGGTACCCATTTACAGCTGGGGGACTGTACTGAAACCAAGGTGCACAAACGTTCACCCATCCAAGTGGTAACCACGCTCGACGCTGCTTAACCTGACTGGAGGAAAGCGAGTGCTGTGACCACTGAGCTATCCCGTCCCCACATCCCGTCCATAATAACAGATACATATTACAAAATACACACAGACAACAAAAACTTCAGACTCAGCTTCTAAATATCAGCATATATGTTTTTTAAAAATTCTTTTATTTCGAGGATAACGGAATGAGCACTTTTGAGCTTTATTTATTTATTTTTTACTTGCAGTGCGCATGCGGTTTTCGTGTATGTTGCCATCCATTCCCACGCACACAATGGCCTACTTTTCCGAAAAGTGGAACAGGAGGATGGTTGTAACAACGTGTTGAAGTTTGTACATCAATATAATAACTGATCCAAACTTTAAAAAAGAAGTAAGAAAAAGAAATATAAACAATGGCCATGTATTCCATTATATATATATATATCTATATATATATATCTATATATATAGGTAGATATACATGCTGACAAATCAAAATGTGCAATCAAACTTATGCTCTCAACTTTGAAAAGAATTACTGTTTATTGCGCTGAAATAAAACTGAAGCCACAACCAGGAATAGATAGAAAATGAATTAAAATTTAAATTAAAAAAACCCAAACCAGTTGAACTCCAATCTTGAAACAAAATCTGCAAAACTTGACCAAAATCACTGGCACTTACAATATAATTATTGCTATTTTCAATGGTTCAAAATCAAATTCAATTACACATTGTGGTAACTATTATCATGCATATAAAAGATTCAAAGAGTGCAACCCCCCAAACAAACAAAACAACCACACACCAACATCGACAACTATTACAACTACGAAAAATAAAATAACAATAGCAAAAATGGCTCCTTTTTTCTTTAGGAAGTAACATTCTATGAGAAAAAGTTGTGTGTGTGTGTGTAGTGTTGCACATAAAAAAGGGTATAAAACTGTGTGTGCACATAAAAAGGTATAAATAAAAGTATCTAAAAAAAGAGGTAAAGGTGTTCCATAACCTATGTGGTCGTAGGGGAATGAGACGTCAGAGACCTCACTTCTCTAGGGCCAGCATATTGAGGGCGGCGCCCATCTCCTCTCCCTCGCTGTTTTACCTTCCCTGACCCTAAAAAGGGCAGGTACCCATTTACAGCTGGGTGAAGTCGGGGACCGTACTGAAGCCATTGGCTTGGGGAAAGCGAGTGCTGTGTCTACTGAGCTATCCCGTCCCCATAAAAGTCTGTCTTAACTCGACAACCATAGCGCTTCCCACAACGTCACTCGATCACAACCTTTACCAATGATGATGACGACGATTATGATCGACGACGACGATGATGATACCGACAATTTGAGGATATTACTGGTGTTAATAGGGGACGGGATAGCTCAGTGGTCGGAGCACTCGCTTTCCCCCAGCCAAGTTAAGCAGCGTCGAGCGTGGTTACCAGTTGGATGGGTGACCGTTTGCGCGCCTTGGTTTCAGTACAGTTCACCCAGCTGCAAATGGGTACCTGCCCTCTTTAGGGTCAGGGAAGGTAAAGCAGTGAGGGAGAGGAGATGGGCACCGCCCTCAATATGCTGGCCCTAGAGAAGTGAGGTCTCTGAAGCCTCGCTCCCCTACGACCTTATAGGTTATGGGACTCCTTTACCTTTTTACTGGTGTTAATGATGACGACGATGATAACGAAGAAGAAGAAGAGGGTGATGATAAATATGACTGTAGTACTAATGCTGCTCTTTGATTAATTAATCCCAAAGCCATACTGTACTCAGAGACCTACTCTTACTGAAGTATTCATAGTTATTTAGAATAACCAAAGTTTAAGAAAAGACTACGACAACAGGAAGAAAAACTCCAGTGATTATACTTTTTGTCCTTTAAAATTAGCATCCTAAAAAAAATCAAACTGTTTACAAAAGTGCAATAAAATCTTAATTCCACATGAATAGAATGGAGGTGATTCTGGTCTGAAAAATACATGTCAAAAATAGGAACAACGACAAAATGACAACAAAATGGCAAGAAAAACCAAACAACAAAAACAACCGAACAAAAAATAAACAAAAACCCAACACTATTAAAACACACACAACACACCACACGCACGCACAACGCGCGCGCGCGCGCCGCGCACACACACACACACACACACACACCACCACACACACACACACACACACACACACAACACACGTACCTAGATTCACCATCTTAACAAACCAGGATAAAACTAACCATCCAAAGAAACAATAACAACATCAATAATACTGGTAATAGTAATACTGCTGCTAATTATAATACTGCTAGTATTAGTAGTAATAATAATAATCACAACAATAATACCTGATACTGATAACCAACAATAATAGCAGCAATCGCATGTATAATCTAGTTGTAATGATCTGACAATGATAGGAACTAGAACTTCACTTTATGCGTTGCCCAAGTCCTCGGTTAGCTATACAGGCTCAAAATACATCTCACTAACACATACAACATTACTATCCAGCATCTTCACACTTATCACCATACACAGCCCAGAGATTTCTGCTTTAAGATGGAAGAGTTAGAGGTACAGCTTTCCTGGAAGTCTTGAGACGAAATATGATTATTTGACATGAGTCAGTTTCGGATGCAGAGAAAAATTAAAGTCATATGTTGTGTTTTCCGTCATCCAATTCTAAACACGTAAGCAAAACGACAAGAAAAAGTAAAGTGGTGTAAGTCATAACCAGTTCTTCAGAAATATAAACACGACAAGAACACACTACTAGATTTTACAGCTTTTGATTTTGGTAGAAATGGATTTGATTTTCAACATATCTTTATTTTTTTGAAAGTGGCATTTGTTGTGAAAGAAAAACAACCAAAAACAGATATCTCGATATTTATTCTGTATAAACAAAAATGAAGTATAAACAAAATAACATCTCCGCCTACAACCACACTATGAACATAAAAACGTCTAAATATCATCAACTGAATATTACACACAAAAGGTGGAAAGAAAGTGCCTGGGAAAAAGCTGGCAGATAATGCAAAATGCGTAAGCGAGACTCTCGCGAGAGTTGCTGTCTTTGCGTTCACAAGATGCCGCCATGTTGTCTGCCCTTTACTGTCTCCAAATTGGTAAAGTTTTAAGGAGGTTATATATGTTCAAAGTTTGCTAAATTGTATTTACGGCCACGGTTATGATGTCTGTTGAGAGAGGATATGGACCCCTATAGAGCGGATGTATCCAAACATCATGTCGATTTATGCTACATTTCCTGTATCCTCAATGTTCTTCATATACATAATTTGTGCTTTTCATTTAGGAACTAGTTTGTGTTGTAGGTATTTTTCACTCGCCCTTATCCGCAAGTTATGGTTTGGTTAAATTTCATGTACCCCTTGGGGGTTTTTCCTTGACAGAACATCTTTAAATCTTGAAAGGCTTTTTCCACTGGGATGTTGTTAAGACTGATCAAGCCGATGGGACAGAGTGACCTAGAAGCTATTGTTTAGAAGCTTGATAGAAGAGATCGTGATTGCCATACCCATGGCAAAAAAATGACAAGGTATCATAATTCCATTGTTTTGGTTGGTAAACAACTGCATAAATGCTAAAAATCTTGGCAAAGTATGCACTTTGCTTAATGCAGAATGCAGGAAATATTGTTTGCAGTAAAAGGTAGTGGAAACGTGTTTAATCGTCATTCGTGTAGTGACTTTCAAAAATTGTAAAAAAAACCAACAACAACAAAAAGTGATAAGTTGTATAAGGGTTTTAAGGGCCATAACATTTACTAAAAGCAGATTCTCTGAAGGCTTTCCCATGCCCAAATGTTTTGTTGTAAAGTGATACAGAATAATGTTTACAATGCACTCATAACAAATATCATAAACCATGAATTTTCACAAGCATGTGCTTAAAACCAATAACGGTTTAACATCACATTGTGTAATCATTAAAATTCTTGTCTTTGATATATATATATATATATATATATATATATATATATATATTATATATAATACATATACATACATATACATATATATATATATAACTATATATACATACATATATATACATAAGTTATACAAGTTATAATATATATATATATATATATATATATATATATATATATATATATATATATATATATATATAGTATTGATGATGACTTGATGCATGATGTAATATCAAAAAACCACAATGTAAGTCCGTCATAAGTTACACATCACGTCAACAATGCAAGGGGTAGACAACTTGAGCAGTAAATATCAGCAGAAGATAATCCCGTACACCATTTAGACGTTAATCATCCTCAATCATAAGCACATGCACAAAGCTCTCGCCTGTACCTGCTGGGCTTGAAACTTCTCCTTTCATTGACCAGTTTGTTTCGTTAGGGTGTTTTTTTTTCGTTCCTCGGCAATAACATTGTAGAAATTTAAAAATTAAAAACATTTTAAAAAAAATTTAAAATTCTTTTATATCGAGGATAATGGAATAAGCACTTATGTGCTTTTCTACAACCAGTCCTCGTGTGTATGCAGTTTCGTAAATTTTGTCATCTGTTCCCAACGACACACAATGGCCTGCTCTTTCGAAAAGCGGAACAGGATTTAACGTGTGCGCAAGATGTTTTGCGTGCGTTCACACACGGGGCCTCGGTTTATAGTCTCATCCGAAGGACTTTTGTTTGAAGGACATTGGTATGTGTGTGTATGTGTGTGTGTGTGTTTGTGTGTGTGTGTGTGTGTGTGTGTGTGTGTGTGTGTGTGAGAGAGAGAGAGAGAGAGGAGAGAGAGAGAGAGAGAGATACTGATTAATTTAATACCAGAAATGTGGCTTTCTTGTGTCTTTCGAGATAATGATACGTATCAACGTGTCTGTCAGTATTGTATTTTCCCTTCATGGGATGAGTAAAATGTTTTTGACTTGACTTGACTTGACTAGAGCTGCGAGGTTCACCGATGGTGACATTTCGCGTAAGCCACCGTTTACTCCCCATTGAAATAGCCGCATTCCGGCTTCGGGAATGATATCTAAACTCTACATCAGTGTGCATTCGATTTTTTAAAAAGTCAAATATTGCAGGGATTCTGGACACAAAATCTCCATAAACAAGCAGTCTCCAATTTTCCATGACCAACACAGCAAGGAAGCATCAGACCACACCAAGAGTTATCACTTTGACTAGAAACAGAATACAGCTCCAAACTATCTGCTTACGAAAGGTCAAGGTGTCCCATAATCTATGCGGGTCGTAGGGGAGCGAGGCATCAGAGACCTCAACTTTTCCAAAGGGCCAGCATATTGAGGGCGGCGCCCATCTCCTCTCCCTCGCTGCTTTACCTTCCCTGACCCTAAAGAGGACAGGTACCCATTTACAGCTGGCACTGAAGCCAAGACGCGCAAACGGTCACCCATCCAAGTGGTAAACCACGCTCGATGCTGCTTAACCTTAGCTGGGGAAAGCGAGTGCTCTGACCACTGAGCTATCCCGTCTACTCATAAGCTGGCTTATCTGGTGGTAGAGAACAGACGAGCCTATAAAACCGCTAGC
>CM054161.1:48640188-48645188 GCA_028751875.1 Rapana venosa
TGTGTGTGTGTTGTGTGTGTGTGTTGTGTGTGTGTGTGTGTGTGTGTGAGTGTGTGTGTGTGAGTGTATGTGGTATGTGTGTGTGTGTGCACCCAGTCAATGTTAAGCAGCGGCGAGCGTGGTTACCACTTGGATGGGTGACCGTTTGCGCGCCTTGGCTTCAGTAATAAAAATAATAATAATATATGGAATTTATATCGCGCTGAATCTTGTAAAAAACAAAAAAATCGAAGCGCTTGCACTCAATCATTTACAGGCATGCAACTCTCCTTAAACATAATGAACAACAAATTTCAAATCCATGCGCGCGCACGTATGCACGCACGCACGCACGCACGCGCACGCACGCACGCACGCACGCACATACACACACACACACACACGCAACAACACTTAGAAGTTGAAAGATGCTGTTGAAAATTAGGGACAGATATGTGGGGGGAAAGTCTCAGGTAGGAAATAAGTGTGTTTTGAGGCTGGATTTGAAGGTATCAAGTGAAGGCTTTTGGCGAAGTGAAAGAGGGAGGTCATTCCAGGTGGATGGACCAGAAACAGAGAAGGAGCGACGGCCAACAGTGGTTTGTTTGAATCTGGGTGTTCGAAAGCACAAAGTATCTGCGGCTGAACGAAAGGGATCGGGATGGAGTGTACAGATGAAGACAGTTACAGAGATAAGGGGAAGTGTATCTAAAGTGTGGACTAGGGTGGTTTCGGTGCTGTGGTTGGGGCGATAGGCAGACTGAAAAGTGGGAAGGAGATCATTGGAATGAAGGTGACTCTTGAGCTGTTTGAGAACAACTTTACAACTTTGAGAACAACAGTACAGTCCCCCCAGCCGTAAAATGGGACCTGTCCTCTTTAGGGACAGGGAAGGTAAAGCAGTGAGGGAGAGGAGATGGGCGCCACCCTCAATATGCTGGCCCCTGGAGAAGTTGAGGCTTCTAAAGCTCCTCTTTCCAGCCTGCAATTTCTATCCTCACTTTTCTGGCACTCCTCTCCGCTTCTTTCATCCAGCAAGCGAGAAAGAAATCGAGACAATTCTGAAAAGAATGACTATAAAATCATGCGATCTCGACCCCATACCTGTTTCTCTTTTTGCACAGTGCCTGCCACAGTTTATACCCACTATCACGAAAATAGTTGTCATCTCTTGTTTCTGGAAATGTTCCTTCAGCTCTCAAAACTGCTTTAGTTACACCACTACTCAAAAAGCATGACATTGACCCCAACATTCTGAAGAATTACAGTCCTGTTTCCAACTTACCTTTTATCTCTAAAGTCCTTGAAAATGTTGTTCTGAAACAGCTCAACAACCACCTTCTCTCCAACAGTCTTCTTCCTGCGTTTCAATATGCCTATCGCGCCAACCACAGCACTGAAACCACCCTAGTTCACACCTTAAACATGCTTCTACTTGCTTTTGACTCAGGGAAAATCTCCCTCCTTACTCTACTTGACTTATCTGCAGCCTTCGACACTATTGACCACTCTATTCTTCTCTCCCGTCTTCAAGAAACGTTTGGTGTTTCTGGTACAGCCCTCACCTGGTTTAGCTCATACCTGACTGACCGATTCCAGACAGTCACAGTAAACAAGATTCAGTCAGTACCTGCCAGACTGGAATGTGGAGTCCCACAGGGATAAGTTCTGGGCCCTGTTCTTTTCACTCTCGACACTGCTCCACTCTCACATATTAACCGCCATCAGATCAACCATCACTTTTATGCAGATGACTTTCAGATTCTAAGCAGTGACACTTCTGAAAATCTGCCTTTTATCTTTACAAATATGGCCTACTGCTTTCAAGATATCCAAAACTGGATGATAGAGAACAAGTTACAACTAAACGCTGATAAAACTGAAGCCATGCTTGTAGGGACCAAACACAAACTCTCTTCCATTACAACAGCTTCAATAGAACTCGGCAATGCATCAGTACCTCTATCCACTGCTGTAAAGTATCTAGGGGTCATTATTGACAACATACTCGCGATGCAAAAATTCATCACCCAGACCTGCCAGTCGTGCTACGATCAATTACGGCATATTAGTACAATTCGAAAGTACCTGTCCACAGACGCAACATCCAAACTCGTGGCATCTCTCATTCTTTTCACGTCTTGATTATTGCAATTCTCTTTTGGCTGGTCTGCCAACATCATCTATTCACTCCCTTCAACGTATTCAAAACTCTGCAGCTCGACTAGTCCTCAGAAAGAAAAAAAATATGAGCACATTTCCTCTCTCTTGCGATCTCTCCACTGGCTGCCTGTGCCACAAAGAAAAAAAAAGATCTGTACCCTCTGTTACAAATGTCTCCACAAAACAGCACCCTCCTACCTCTGTGAATGTCTCCACCTGTACAACCCTCCTCGTTCCCTTCGCTCTGCTGCAGATTCCTTGTGCTTTCGAATACCTAGATTCAGCCAGTCCACCGTGGGCTGTCGCTCTTTCTCTGTTTCTGGTCCATCGATTTGGAATGGCCTCCCTATCTCTCTTCGCCAAAGGCCTTCTTGTGACACTTTTAAATCCAGCCTCAAGATATATTTGTTTCAAACCTAAGATTTTCCTCTCCTGTTTCATTTCATAGATATCCCTGCTTTTCAACAGCCCAAAACTCCATCACCCTGACAAAGCGTATAGCGTGTGTGTGTGTGTGTGTGTGTGTGTGGTGTGTGTGTGTGTGTGTGTGTGTGTGTGTGTGTGTGTGTGTGTGTGTGTGTGTGTGTGTGTGTGTGTGTGTGTGTGTTGTGAAAGTCAAACTCAAAGTCAAAGTCAAACTTTTATTTTCAGATGGTGACATTTTTTGGGACATTTTTTTTAATCGAGGATAATGGAATAAGCACTCATGTGCTTTTTTTTACATCCAGTCCCCGTGTGTATGCGGTTTTGTAAATGTTGTCATCTGTTCCCACCGGCACACAATGGCCTACTCTTACGAAAAGCGGAACAGGAATTAACGTGTGCGCAAGATGTTCTGCATGCGTTCGCACTCGGGGCCTCGGTTTATTGTCTCATCCGAAGGATGTGTGTGTGTGTGTGTGTGTGTGTGTGTGTGTGTGTGTGTGTGTGTGTGTGTGTGTGTGTGTGTGTGCATGCAATTGGACTTTTTAGAACTATTATCTGCTATTGGTTGTATGACGATGTAAGAATAAGTTGAGCGCAAGCGCTTTGATTTGTCTGTGCAAGATACAGCGCTATATAAATTCCATACTTATTCTATCCTGATGACAACCATACAAAAAAAAGAAAACTTCAACAGGAGACAACACTAAGAACAACATCAACAACATTCACAATTCTGTTGTCAACATTCTAATTACTTACATTATCGATTAATATCAAACAACAATATTCCCCCCGCGCATTCCAGGGGATGGCAGGGGGCCTGTCAGTATTAATAGCATCCCTACCTTCTGGAAATTCTGCGCAAGGATTTCCCTCTTCTCTTTTCTTCTCTTTGTTTCTGCCTTATTTGTCCATTCTCCTGCCTTTTCCCCCCAGAAAAACTTAAAAGATAAAAATTCTCTCCTATGCCGAAGTCGGATGGGCTAGGCCTGACTCGTCAGGTGCTTAACGGCAGCGCAACGCAATGCATTTTCGCTCATATTATGACAGAACAGCAATAGTTGCTGTCTGAGCGTTCGACGAAGAAGAAGATACAACATCGGAAAATAGAAACATTACCAACACCAACACCACCAACAACAAAGAACAGTAACTTTACAAACATCCTCCTTCTCCTCCTCCTTATCATTGTCATCATCATCGTCATTGTCGTCGTCGTCATCCTCCTCCTCCTCTTCCTCATTTCTCCCAAACACATTTGACGGTGTAAAATGCGAATGAGAGAAGAAGACAAGAAGATCATCATCATCATCATCAATAGCAACAGCAGCAGCAGCAACAGCAACAACAACAACAGCAGCAGCAGCAGCAGCAGCAGCAGCAGCAGCAGCAACACTAAAAAAATACTATACAGAAGCAAACCTTGGCCCAGGTCAAAAGCTCTGTCAGTTACTGATGTCAGCTAATTGCCAAGGCCTACACTATAATGTTGTTATGTTGTAAAACGTTGTGTTGAGATTGTCTTCAGCCATGACAAGCTCTTAACATAGCAACCTGCACTCTTCTTTAAAGGAGAAAAAATCCTCTGAAGTCGGTGTTTGGCTGCCCATAATTATGGCGAGGTACTTGAAATGAATCACACACGGCAAACTTCTCATCCGATGTACTTCCTACCTCACAGTGATTCTCAGGTGAGATGAATGAGTCAGAGTACATACATTCTTGGTGACTGCCAGGGTGTAAAGCTGAGGAACACACAACAACAACAACAAAAGCACACCACTGGCCAGTAAGTAAGCTAACCTCGTACCTTTGATGACGCGTGTATTGTCTTTCTCTATGACCACGGCATTGGAGTCGGCTTTTCCTGGCACCTCCTCTCTGCTCCCTCCTGCCTCCCCCTCCTCCTCTGCAGCCTGTAATGCCTCCCAACCTCCCCCTTCCCCCCTCCCCACCCCCGTCACTACCTCCCCTTCACCATCTCCTTCCTCTTCTTTTTCTGGTGTCGTTTTCGTCATCAACTTTTGCTCGCTGTCATCAGAATTCGCTGTCACGATTTTGACGTCATCGAAACATGCGTTCTTTTCGGGGTTGACCGGGTGGAGGTGTAGCTGGTCGGCGGCCATCTTGGCGGTGTAGACTTCCGGGTCACGTGTCCACTCGTCGATGTTCCAGCAGGGTTCTGTGCTGTGGCGGGACCACCAGGTTAGCCGCTGGATCTGTTGACGATGGTTGAAAGGTCAGCACATACATGAAAATATAACTAAATGTGTAAATGACTAAACAAACAAACGAATGAAGGAATAGACGAACAAAAAGATAGACAAAGCGTCACGCAACCAAGAAAGGATTACTGCTGCCTACTTTTCTTTTTCATGTCTTTCTGTATTTCTTTCTACATTTCGTTTTTAACCTTGCCATTACAAAATACC
>CM054161.1:48652688-48655188 GCA_028751875.1 Rapana venosa
AATACAATGTATTGTATACCCCTTTCAGTTACAGTAGGTTTATCTCGTCATTAGCGTAAAGAAAGAAATCACGCAATTCGCACGTTTTGATTTTTTTTTTAAAGGATTGGACTGGTAATCAAACCAGCTCAGAACAGAACAGGCACCACTGAACACCACCAAAGTGACCCAGCAGCAGTGCAGGGCCCCTCTGGCTTGTGGCCCCACGGCGGCCTGATAGTGATGGGCTCCCTGTGGACCTCCGACTCTGAAGATGAGATATGACAAATCTGGGTATGGTTGTGGCGCGGAGATTGGAATGAGCGGCGTGGGAACAGCAGGACGGGGGACGTCACAGAAGATGAGGCAGCAAAAAAACAACAACCCCCCCAAAAAAAACCCAACCAGAATGGCATTATAGCAGGGGACATAGTAAAACGTGTCTACCTGCAACCAGGCGAACAGCCAGCCGACTGGCTAACATACACAGCCAGCCGAGCATTACCATTTACCAGTCAAGCAACAACCTGCCTACCAAGCAAGCCATCGACTCACCACTGATAGTCACGCAAGTAAATCTGCCGTGAATTAAAGTGGTATACAATGCAATGCAATACAATGCAATACAATACAGTACGATACATTTCAATACGATACAATGCAATATAATACAATACAATACAATGCAATACAATGCAATACAATACAATACAGTACATTTCAATACGATGCGATACAATGCAATACACTACACTACACTACAATACAATACAATAAAATGTCGGAGCACTCGCTTTCCCCCAGCCAAGTTAAGCAGCGTCGAGCGTGGTTACCAGTTGGATGGGTGACCGTTTGCGCGCCTTGGCTTCAGTACAGTTCCCCCAGTTCACCCAGCTGTAAATGGGTACCTGCCCTCTTTAGGGTCAGGGAAGGTAAAGCAGCGAGGGAGAGGAGATGGGCACCGCCCTCAATATGCTGGCCCTAGAGATGTGAGGTCTCTGACGCCTCGCTCCCCTACGACCTTATAGGTTATGGGACTCCTTTACCTTTTTACCTTTACAATGCAATGCCATGCAATGCCATACCATACCATATCATACCTTACCATACAAAAACAAAACAATGCAATAAATACAATACAATAACTATAATAATAAATACAACACGATACAATACAATACAATACCATACCATACCATACAAAAACAAATCAAAGCAATAAATACAATACAATAACTATAATAATAAATACAATTTAATGCAATACAACACAACACAATACAATACAATACAATACAATACCATACCAGCCAAATCCAAACCCACCAACCTATCAGAGAAACAATCAGCTTACCAACCAGCCCATCCAGCCGATCAACCAACCAACCAGCCAACCAGCAAACCACCATGCCACCCATCCACTCACCCACTCACCAACCTACCCACCCTTCACCCCCCATCCCCCTATTCACCAACTCACCAACCAACCATCAAGCAACCAACCATCAAACCTCCTCTCAGCCACCCACCCACCCACCAACCCATCCAGCGAACTAAACACCGGGGCGGGACGACTGCAATGAGTGACCTGCAGGCAACAGGTTGAGGACGAGGATGGGGTAGGCGATGTTGGAGCATCCCGTTCTGCTGCCACACACCTCCAGACACACCTCGGGGTCAGAGCACCCCACCGTCTCTGCAGGGTACAGGATGATGATCATGATAATAACAACGACAACGACGATGATAATATATATATTTTTATTTTTATATATTTTTTATTTTTTATATATATCGCTGTACAAGGCAATGGATGTGACGAGTGCCTTGTAGAGTCTGACCTTAGTGTGGGTTCTGATGTTGTGGCTTCTCCACACTTTCGCCAGCTTAGTCATGGAGGAGAGTGCCACAGCAAGTCTGATCTTCACCTCTTGTGTGCTCGTGCCTTCTTTGGTGATGACTGCTCCAAGGTACTTGAAAGTTTCCACCTCCTCTAGTGTCTCGCCACTCATCTTGATGCTGGTGGGAGTGGTCGGTGTGGTACTGTTCACTAGGATCTTGCTCTTTTCCGTGCTGATCTCCATACCGTGGGCATTGGCTGATGTTTCCAGTCTGGTGGTGAGATCCTGGAGTTCTTCTTCACTGCGGCCCATGAGATCAATATCGTCTGCGAATCGAAGATTGCAGACTGGCCTTCCTCCTATTGTGATTGTGGTCTTGAAGTCAAGGAGGGCCTCCTGCATGATGTTCTCCAGGAACACGTTGAAAAGAACGGGGGATAGCGGGCAGCCTTGTCGAACTCCAACTGAAGTCCGGAAGAACTCCCCGATTTCTCCACCCATGAGGACTGCACTGTGGGAGCTGTCATACAGCGCCTGGATGACTTGAATCAGGTCCTCGTCGAAGCTATAGTCTCTCATGACTTGCCACAGAGCTTCTTGCCACACTCGGTCGAAGGCCTTCTTGAAGTCAATGAAGTTGTTGTAGAGCTGTAGCTGATGTTGGAGATGCTTCTCTATGA
>CM054161.1:48657688-48663717 GCA_028751875.1 Rapana venosa
GACTATAAACTGAGGCCCCGTGTTCGAACGCACGCAAAACATCTTGCGCACACGTTAAATCCTGTTCCGCTTTTCGAAAGAGTAGGCCATTGTGTGCTGGTGGAAACACAGATGACAAAATTGACAAAATCGCATACACACGGGGACTGGATGTAAAAATGCACATGAGTGCTTATTCTATTATCCTCTATATAAAAGAATAAATAATAAAAAAATTAAAAAAAATAATAAAGGAAAGAAAGCAGGATGCAAGGAAGGTGGCTGGATGTCAAGAAATAGCAACGAGAAGATGGGGGGTGGGGGGGGGGGGGGGGAGGCTGAGGGAACAGTTATTCTTTTAAATTACATCCTTTCAATACGATCCCCTCACATAAGGCACAAAAATTCGTTAGGTGTTTATTTTCTCCTATTTACGTTTTTGGGAGCAACATAATTATACTTTTAGCATATTTTCTTTCTCTTTTTTATCATCGTCTTTCGATGGTGGCTTAAAAAGGCCACAGGGAAGATCAAATATTCTTGTGAATGCAACTGACACTTCTCAATTCTGAAACGTGTCTGGCTGTAAGGTCCCACAGCGGGTGAAGCTTCAATCACTGCTGGCATCTCTGACGAAGGCTCATCCAGGAGCCGAAACTCCAGTCAGGTCAGGCCAAAGGTATGGTTTTTATTATAAAAAAAAATGCCTAAAGTGCTGTCATTAAAAGATTTCATTTTCAAGAGATTTGTTTTTATTTTAATTATTTTTATTTTACTTGAATTTTTAATCATTTTCAAAATGATGGAGAAGTTGTAAGTGGTTATCTGCGCTTGTTTTCCTCCACTCCTATTTCTGCATAAATATTAGAAGGAAGGTGGCAGGATGGTTAAGACGTACGCCTGCCAACAAGTAAACCGTGAGGTTGTGGGTTCGATTCCCAGCCTCGCCCTTTCTTCCCAGTTTGACGAAAGAAAATCGAACTGAATGTCAAAGTCCTTCGGATGAGACTAAACAGAGGCCCCGTTTTCGAACACATGCAGAATATCTTGCGCACACGTTAAATCCTGTTTCGCTTTTCGAAAGAGTAGGCCAATGTGTGCCGGTGGAAACACAGATGACAAAATTGAGAAAACCGCATACACACGGGGACTGGATGTAAAAAAACACACGAGTGCTTATTCCATTATCCTCGATATAAAAGAATAAATAAATAAATAAATATTGAATTAAAAAATGAGGACAAATTAAAACAAACAAAACAACAACAACAACAACAAATGAATGAACGATAGGGGTAATAGGTGGAGGCAAAGGGAACAATTTTTTTTAAAACACAGAAAATGAAGACAACTTGAAACAAACAAACTGACGTGCCCTCGGAAAAAAAAACAACCCCCCATCCCCCTTCCGAAATAAAAGGAACCAAAAAACAATTAACCAACCACCAAACAAACTGACCATCAAGTGACTCCTCTCTACCCCAGAGCAAAAGGTTTGTGAGCTATTGACCTTAGCAAAGCGTCCTGGGCAACCTTAGAATGTTATTATGCATTGAAATGTCCATATTTTTGTACGCATGTGAAACGTGGACCACAACAGCAGACTTTGAAAGAAGGATACAGGAAATGAAGATGAGGCGCTTTCGCCAACTCCTTGATATCTCATACAGAGATCACATCACTAATGAACAAGTGAAAGCCAGCAATAAAAAACACCATCGGACCATATGAAGAGCTCCTGACTTCAGTGAAAAAACACAAACTAAAGTGGTTCGGGTATGTCACACGAACATCTGGACTGGCCAAGACTGTCCTACTACAGGGAACAGTACAAGGAGGGAGACGAAGAAGAGGCAGACAGAGAAAACGATGGGAAGACAACATCAGAGAGTGGACTGACTGGCCTTGAGTGGAATGATTTGCTACGGAAAGCAGAGGACCGCGGGGAGTGGAGGAAGCTAGTTGCAAAATCTTCTGTGGTGCCCCCACGGTCCAATGGACTACGGGACAGGTGAAGGTGAAAATGCTGTGAATTTATGTCGAGATTTCCTGCACCCACGATAAGCTTTTAGCAAACAATAACTAAACCATGTACTCTCCTGTAAATTCATGGAAGCCTTCTTCTTGTTCCTCCTCAAACCATCAGACAGCAACTATTGTTGTCTGTCATATGAGCGAAAATGTGTTGCGCTGCCGTTAAGCGCCTGACAAGTCAGTCCCAGCGCATCCGATTCAGCGTGGGAAAGAATTGTTATCTTTGAAGTCTTTCTGGGAAAAAAGACAGGAGAATGGACACAGAAGGCAGACAATAGACAAGAAGGAGGTGAGAGGAAGAAAAGAAGCAAGGCAGAAATAAAGACAAAGATAGAAAAGAGGGATTGTCTAGCACACAATTTTCAGAAGATGGGGATGCTATTTGTATACTGGCAAGACCTGGGTGTAGAATCTTTTCCCAAAAATGAATAGATTGCTTTTGATGTTACTTATCGCCGTCGTTGTCATTGTTGTTGTTGTTGTTGGACGTTCCTTAGCTTTACACTGTGAGGGTCACTCAGAATAGAAGAAGAAGAAGAAGAAGAAGAAGTGGAATATATACAGCACTATATCTTGTAAAAGAAAACCGAAAACAAATCAAAGCGCAATCTATCTCATTCATTCCCACATGGAAATCACCGTGAAACCGTTATCAATTAATAATATTTTAAAAAAACACACACACAAGATGAGAAATTTGCCTCCATGAAATTGTTCTCACCAACTAACCCAACCAAACCAACCACCACCACCCAAACCTCCCCCACCCAAAAAACCCCAACCCAACCAAAAAAAACCAAAACAAAAAAAAATCCCCCGATCCCTACTCACCTGGTCGGCGCACCAGTACCAGATAGAATTGATGACGATCCCCGTGAGTCCAGGCCAGGGCAGATCCCCAGAGACAGGATCCCTGAAGAGATGCATGTAGTCCTCTCTGGGCAGGCCACAGGCATTGCGCCCCTCCGCTTCCCACCCCTCGGACCTCGCAGAGATCACGCTTCTGTTCGTCACCTCAGGGCCCTCTGCCCAGCCTGACGTCGTGCCCATGACGCCAGGGCTGACGTCACTGCCCCCTGTGACGTTGGTGGCGTTGACGTCAAGGTCCTTGCCGCGAGCGATGGCTAGAGGGTACTGCTCCATCAGTCCTGCCAGTCCTCCGACTTCTTGAAAGCCTGGATGGGTTGGGGGATGGGGGGTGGGGGGTGGTGGATGAATTGTTGGTAGTGGTGTTATTGTTACGATGTTGTGCTGTTGTTGTTGTGATTTTTATAATTCATCTTTCAAATCATCGTCATCATCATTATGCTAGGAGTGTGAAGGATATAATATGTCTATATCTATGTCTATATCTATGTCTATATCTATGTCTATATCTATCTATCTATCTATATATCTATCTATCTATCTATCTATCTATCTATCTATCTATCTATCTATCTATCTATCTACCTACCTACCTACCTACCTAACCACCCACCCACCCACCCATCCATCCATCCATCCATCCATCCATCCATCCATCCATCCATCCATCTATCTATCTATCTATCTATCTATCTATCTATCTATCTATCTATCTATCTATCTATCTATCTGTCTATCTATCTATCTGTCTATCTATCTATCCATCCATCTATCTATCTATCTATATATCTATCTATCTATCTATCTGTCTATCTATCTATCTGTCTATCTATCTATCTGTCTATCTATCTATCCATCCATCTATCTATCTATCTATATATCTATCTATCTATCTATCTGTCTATCTATCTATCTATCTATCTATCTATCTGTCTGTCTGTCTGTCTGTCTGTCTATCTGTCTATCTATCTATCTATCTATCTATCTATCTATCTATCTATCTATCTATCTATCTATCTATCTATCTATCTATCTATCTATCTATCTATCTATGAATAAACAAAGTAAGCAAAACTTTACAGTGGAAACAAGAAAAAGCGTATAAAGCAAAAAGATAACGCAGCTATGACGTCACGCTCGGGGGGGGGGGGGGGGGGGGGGGGGGGGGGGGGGGGGGGGGAGAAACTCCCCCCCCCCTTTAAAATTTTTTTTTCTACACAAAGCCCGGTTGTGAATGGAAAATAAAGATAGGTAGGGAAAGAAAGAAAAAGGATATGAGAAAAGAAAAAATATTTTATTTATTTTATTTTTTATTTATTAATTTTTATATCGAGGATAATGGAATAAGCACTTACGTGCTTTTTTAAAAATAAATATCCAGCCCCCGTGTGTATGTGGTTTTGTAAATTCTGTCATCTGTTCCCACCGGCACACAATGGTCTACTCTTACGAAAAGCGGAACAGGATTTAACGTGTGCGCAAGATGTTCTGCACGCGTTCACATACGGGACCTCGGTTTATAGTCTCATCCGAAGGACTTGTCGTTGATGCAGCTATGATATCACACTCTCTCCCGTGGGAAAAAAAATCCTCACTTTTTATTTTTCTGTAGAAAAACCCGGTTGTGAATGTACAATACAAAAAAAAAAGAGATTGAAAGAGGGAAAGAGGAAGAGAAATAAATCCAGCAAACTGCTTGCTCATTAATTAACTGACTAATCGATTAACTGAATAACTCACTAGCAAACTAACTTGCTAGTAAACTAATTGACAAAGTAACTGAAGACGATGAAAATTCATTCAGACGCAAATTTGATATGAATGAATTATACATAATGAAAAAAAGTAAAGAAAAGTAAAGAATCTATGAAAGTATAACAATATTTACAGAAATAATTGATAATTGTATAAGAAGTAAAAAAAAAAAGAAGAGAGTAAATATATGAATAAATAAAAGAATGAACAAAACAATGTACGAGTCAATAAATAAATAAATGAATACAAGTATAAAGAAATGAAGAAACTAGTTTCATCCCTTGGTTAGAGCTCTGAGGTCTACCAATGGAGACAACTTTATGTATGCAATAGTTTGGTAAAGGTAAAGGAGTCCCATAACCTATAAGGTCGTAGGGGAGCGAGGCGTCAGAGACCTCACTTCTCTAGGGGCCAGCATATTGAGGGCGGCGCCCATCTCCTCTCCCTCGCTGCTTTACTTTCCCTGACCCTAAAGAGGGCAGGTACCCATTTTACAGCTGGGTGAACTGGGGGAACTGTACTGAAGTCAAGGCGCGCAAACGGTCACCCATCCAACTGGTAACCACGCTCGACGCTGCTTAACTTGACTGGGGGAAAGCGAGTGCTCCGACCACTGAGCTATCCCGTCCCCAACAGTTTAGCCACCATTAATTAAGTAGCCGCATTCCGACTTCGGGGACGATGTCTGAACACATCACCAGTGTTCATGCGTACTTCAAGTTTTGTCATCCGTTCCTACCGGCACACAGTGGCCTACTCTTTCAAAAAGGCGAGCAGGGTTTTAGATGTTGTACGAGTGACGGGACCTCAGTCTACAATCTCATCTGGAGGACTTGTGGAGGGAAGGGGAGGGGGGGGGGGGGGTGGGGGGGGGAGGGGAGGGGAGTGGAGTCGGCACTGATGTTAACTCAGAGAAAAATCCTTTTAAACTGGTGGTGGTTGAAACTGGCGCCAATATATAAGGAGATCGATGTTATAACCACTTGGATATCCCGCCCCCTTCTAATCAAACGAAACAAATGAATAGATAAAGAAGCAAACAAATAACATTAATATATTGCTATCCCACCTCGCCCCTAAACAAACAAATTAATAAATAAATGGCTATCCCACCTCCACCTAAACAAATAAATAAAAGAAATAAATGACTGTCGCACCTCCCTCTCAACAAACAAACAAAACAAATAGATAAATAAATAAATGGCTATCCCATCTCCACCTAAACAAACAAATAAATAAATAAAGAGCTATCCCACCTCCCCTCTAAGCAAAACAAACAAACAAATAAAATAAATAAATAAATAGCTATCCCACCTCCATCTAAACAAACAAATGAATAAATAAAATAAATAAACAAAAATAAACAACAAATAAAGAAAAAAATGGCTATCCCA
>CM054161.1:48669217-48671717 GCA_028751875.1 Rapana venosa
ACAAAAGCACACCACTGGCCAGTAAGTAAGCTAACCTCGTACCTTTGATGACGCGTGTATTGTCTTTCTCTATGACCACGGCATTGGAGTCGGCTTTTCCTGGCACCTCCTCTCTGCTCTCCCCTGCCTCCTCCTCCTCCGCAGCCTGTGATGCCTCCCAACCTCCCCCTTCCCCCCTCCCCACCCCCGTCACTACCTCCCCTTCACCACCTTCTCTCCTCTCCCTTTCACAAAGCCCATCTCCTTCCTCTTCTTTTTCTGGTGTCGTTTTCGTCATCAACTTTTGCTCGCTGTCATCAAAATTCGCTGTCACGATTTTGACGTCATCGAAACATGCGTTCTTTTCGGGGTTGACCGGGTGGAGGTGTAGCTGGTCGGCGGCCATCTTGGCGGTGTAGACTTCCGGGTCACGTGTCCACTCGTCGATGTTCCAGCAGGGTTCAGTGCTGTGGCGGGACCACCAGGTTAGCCGCTGGATCTGTTGACGATGGTTGAAAAGTCAGCACATACATGAACATATAGACAGATAAACAGGTAAGGTAAAGGTGTCCCATAACCTATAAGGTCGTAGGGGAGCGAGGCGTCAGAGACCTCAACTTCTCTAGGGCCAGCATATTGAGGGCGGCGCCCATCTCCTCTCCCTCGCTGCTTTACCTTCCCTGACCCTAAAGAGGACAGGTACCCAATTACAGCTGGGTGAACTGGGGGAACTGTACTGAAGCCAAGGCGCGCAAACGGTCACCCATCCAACTGGTAACCACGCTCGACGCTGCTTAACTTGGCTGGGGGAAAGCGAGTGCTCCGACCACTGAGCTATCCCGTCCCTAAGTAAATAAATGAACAAACCAACAAACCATTGAATGAATAAACGAAAAAAACAGATAGTCAAAGCGTCACGCAACAAAGAAAGGATTACTGCTGCCTACTTTTCTTTTTCATGTCTTTCTGTATTTCTTTCTACATTTCGTTTTTAACCTTTCCATTACAAAATACCTCAAAACAATAAACAAAGCAAACGAATGAATGAATAAATGAAAAATCAGATAGACAAAGCGTCACGCAACAAAGAAAGAAAGGACTACTGCTGCCTACTTTTCTTTTTCATGTCTTTCTGTATTTCTGTCTACATTTCGTTTTTAACCTTGCCATTACAAAACATCTCAAAACAATAAACAAACAAACGAATGAATGAATAAACGAACAAACAAATAGACAAAACGTCAGGCAACAAAGAAATGATTACTGCTGCCTACTTTTCTTTTTCATGTCTTTCTGTATTTCTTTCTACATTTCGTTTTTACCTTGCCATTACAACATATCTCAAAATAAACTGTAGCTTGATGCCTGTCCCCTGCTGTATTGATGTTGTTTGCTTATGTTGTATATATATATATATATATATATATATATATATATATATATATATATATATATATATATATATATATTGAATAAACTGTGCTTAAATCAAATATCTGTGCAATGACTTTTGAAGGGAAGATTTAAACTAATGATATATGTTATCAAAGGTTGGTTTTTATTTTAAAAAATCCACATTTCCAATTGGAACAAACTCATGTCTACCAGCTGCTATATAATTATGAAAAACTGAACTTGTCATTGATGTTGAGCACATTATAAGCTTTTAGCTTGTTGCTGGTCTATTATAAAGTGTGTATATGTGTATGTATGATTTTCTTTGAATGACATCTTGTTTAAACCAAACACAAAAAAGTTAACAGATAAATGAAGTAGTGATAGACTGACTGAATAAAATTAAATGAATGAATACATGAATATAGTTTCATGCACTGGTTCATGATTTTCACTATTTTTAAAAATAAAAACTACACTACGAAATTTTACTTGTCACTATTATTGTTAGTTTTGTTATTGGTGTTGTTGTACTCCCGTTGTTGTATGGAGGGTTTTGTTGTTACTGATATTGTCAGCTCTGGTTGTTATTGTAATCAGGGCTTTCAAATGGTTCGTGTGATCCACTACACTATGAACAGCACAAAGGAAGATTTTAAAAAACCCAACACGTTCCGCATTTGAAATTAGTGGAAGTTGCAGTTGTGTTGTAATAGTAGCAGTAGCTACAGTAGCAGCAGCAGTAATAGTAGCAGTAGCTACAGTAGTAGCAGCAGTAATAGTAGCAGTAGCTACAGTAGTAGCAGCAGTAATAGTAGCAGTAGCTACAGTAGCAGCAGCAGTAATAGTAGCAGTAGCTACAGTAGCAGCAGCAGTAATAGTAGCAGTAGCTACAGTAGTAGCAGCAGTAATAGTAGCAGTAGCTACAGTAGTAGCAGCAGTAATAGTAGCAGTAGCTACAGTAGCAGCAGCAGTAATAGTAGCAGTAGCTACAGTAGCAGCAGCAGTAATAGTAGCAGTAGCTACAGTAGTAGCAGCAGTAATAGTAGCAGTAGCTACAGTAGTAGCAGCAGTAATAGTAGCAGTAGCTACAGTAGTAGCAGCAGTAATAGTAGCAGTAGCTACA
>CM054161.1:48676717-48684217 GCA_028751875.1 Rapana venosa
TTGTTGTTGTTGTTGTTTTTGTTGTTGTTTTTGTTCTTCTTCTTGTTCTTCTTTTTGTTGTTGTTGTTGTTGTTGTTCTTCTTCTTCTTCTTCTTGCTCTTCCTCTTCTCCTCCTTCATCTTCTTCTTGCTCTTTTTCTTGTTCTCTTTTTTCTTCTTCTTCGTCTTTTTCTTTGCAATTCTTCTTTTTCTTCTTCTCTTTCTTGCTTTTGTTGTTGTTGTTGTTCTCGTTCTTCTTGTTCTTCTTCTTTCTCATCACCATCATCATCTTCTCCTTTCTCTTCTTATTCTTCTCCTTTTTCTTGTTTTTCTTTTTGTTCTTCTCTTTCTTCATCTTCTTCTTCGTCGAACGCTCGGACAGCTACTATTGTTGTCTGTCATATGAGCGATTACACACACACACACACACACACACACACACACACACACACACACACACACACACACACACTCACACACACACACACACACACACACACACACACACACACACACACACAGATCTGCTATAGTTATGTCTTAAGCTACATTAACATTTCTCACGCATTTAATTGTTATCATCGTTTAGCCCTTTTCTGTGTACTAAGTTATTTAGGAATAGATATCCATTTCACTGCACACACACACACACACACACACACACACACACACACACACACACACACACACACACACACACACACCAACTTAAGTCCTCCCCCTCCTCTCCTTTCCATCGTCTAATATCACTATGAGTGAACAGACGTAAAACCAACGCAACAACGACAATAAAAAAAAATAAAAATAAAAATAAAATAAAATAAACTGCCGACCTTCCCACTACCATCACTTCCAGTTCGGAAGCTCGATGTCTGATGTGTGTCCAGACATCCATGGCGAAAATGGTGGCTGACGAGTTGAAGATTGACGTCAGCGATGACATCAGTGCTGACATCATCACCGCTAACATCATCCCTCGCGCTCCTGCAAGAAGAAAATAAGGAACGTCGTCTTTATAATAATGTTAGAACTGGCAAATACAGTTATTATTACTTGTGTTTTTAGTATAAGGGGACGGGATAGCTCAGTGGTCGGAGCACTCGCTTTTCCCCACCCAAAGTTAAGCAGCATAGAGCGTAGTTACCACTTGGATGGGTGACCGTTTGTGCGCCTTGGCTTCAGTACAGTCTCCCAGTTTACCCAGCTGTAAATGGGTACCTGCCCTCTTTAGGGTCAGGGAAGGTAAAGCAGCGAGGGAGGGGAGATGGGCGCCGCCCTCAATATGCTGGCCCTAGAGAAGTGAGGTCTCTGACGCCTCACTCCCCTACGACCACGTAGGTAATGGGACTCCTTTACCAATACCCCCCCCCCCCTCCCTTTTATAGTATAAGTGCTAACACACCACACACACACACACACACACACAGAGGATAGGTGTTCTAGAGGTAATGCAACCTATGAGAAAGTGAGAATTCGCTGGTTTGCCCCTTGTCATTTATCAGATGTCCTCCTCCTCCTCCTCCTCCTCCTTCTTCTTCTTCTTCTTCTTCTTCTTCTTCTTCTTCTTCTTCTTCTTCTTCTTTATCTTCTTCTTCTTCTTCTTCTTCTTCTTCTTCTTCTTCGTGAAATACAAATTCTTGAAGTCTTAATTAAAAAAAAAGTCTTGAATTCCCGTTTGAACCAAGCCCCCTCTCCCCCCTCCCCCCACCACCCCTAGACATTGAGTACATCTGGATACTACGAATCAGACCTATTGAAATAGATCATCTACTCGCCAAACCAAGTCTGATAGAAGCATACAAAGTATAACTGATAATGAGACGGGATCCTATTGTCCTAATTCCTTTCATCTCTATGGGTGTCAGCCATATTGTATAGGCTGCAATCCACATATACATTCTGGGGTTAAATCGCTATATATTCATTTTGACACTAAAAACCAAAAAAAATAAGAAACAGTGCTTACCAGCGTATTAGCAGCTACAACGCACATTACTTTTTCTGTGACAGACAAGCTTTTCCTTCTTAATTCCTGAGATTTAAAGAAAGTTTTAGGATTGAAACCTTTCCTTGAAATGTAAAGAAAGAACATTTCGTCATTTCTCTGTCTTCCTGCTAGCTCTTCACACACAAAATACAATGTACTGTATACCCCTTTCAGTTACAGTAGATTTATCTCGTCATTAGCGTAAAGAAAGAAATCACGCAATTCGCACGTTTTGATTTTTTTTTTAAAGGATTGGACTGGTAATCAAACCAGCTCAGAACAGAACAGGCACCACTGAACACCACCAAAGTGACCCAGCAGCAGTGCAGGGCCCCTCTGGCTTGTGGCCCCACGGCGGCCTGATAGTGATGGGCTCCCTGTGGACCTCCGACTCTGAAGATGAGATATGACAAATCTGGGTATGGTTGTGGCGCGGAGATTGGAATGAGCGGCGTGGGAACAGCAGGACGGGGGACGTCACAGAAGATGAGGCAGCAAAAAAACAACAACCCCCCAAAAAAATCCCCAACCAGAATGGCATTATAGCAGGGGACATAGTAAAACGTGTCTACCTGCAACCAGGCGAACAGCCAGCCGACTGGCTAACATACACAGCCAGCCGAGCATCACCATTTACCAGTCAACCAACAACCTACATACCAAGCCAGCCATCGACTCTCCACTGATAGTTACGCAGATAAATCTGCCGTGAATTAATGGGGTATACAATGCAATGCAATGCAATGCAATACAATACAATACAGTGCAACACATTTCAATACGATACGATGCAATACAATACAATACAATGCATTACAATGCAATAAAATACAAAACAGTTACATTTCAATACGATGCGATACAATGCAATGCAATACAATACACTACAATACAATACAATACAATGCAATACAATGCAATGCCATGCAATGCCAAGCAATACCATACCATACAAAAACAAATCAAAGCAATAAATACAGTACAATAGCTATAATAGTAAATACAATATAATGCAATACAATACAACACGATACAATACAACACAATACCATACCAGCCAAATCCAAACCCACCAACCTATCAGAGAGACAATCAGCTTACCACCCAGCCCATCCAGCCCGCAGCCAGCCGATCAACCAACCAACCAACCAACCAACCAGCCAACCAACCAGCCAACCAGCCAGCCAACCAAGCATCCAACCAAGCAGCCAACCAACCATCAAGCAACCAACCATCAACCTCCTCCCAGCCACCCACCCACCCACCACCCCATCCAGCGAACTAAACACCGGGGCGGGACGACTGCAATGAGTGACCTGCAGGCAGCAGGTTGAGGACGAGGATGGGGTAGGCGATGTTGGAGCATCCCGTTCTGCTGCCACACACCTCCAGACACACCTCGGGGTCAGAGCACCCCACCGTCTCTGCCGGGTATAGGATGATGATCATGATGATAACAATAACGACGACGATGACAACGATGATGATATTGAGAGATGGGGATGGGTAGTAGTAGATGAAAAGTAATGATGATGATGGTGATGATGATGATGGTGGTGATGGTGATGAAGATGTTGATAAACAACAATAATAATAATAAAATAATAATAATAATAATAATAATAATAATAATGATGATGATGATGATGATGATGATGATGATGATGATAATAATAATAATAATAATAATAATAATAATAATAATAATAATAATAATAATAATATAATAATAATGTGTGGAATTTATATAGCGCTGAATCTTGTAAAGCAACAAATCAAAGCGCTCAGATGACTTCTTTAAAAAAAAAAAGTTTTTTTATATTTTAATATCGAGGATAATGGAATAAGCACTCATGTGCTTTTTTTTTTTTACATCTAGTCCCCGTGTGTATGCGGTTTTGTCAACTTTGTCATCTGTTCCCACCGGCACACGATGGCCTACTCTTTCGAAAAGCGGAACAGGATTTTTACGAGTGCGCAAAGATGTTCTGCATGCGTTCGCACACGGAGCCTCGGTTTATAGTCTCATCCGAAGGATGGTGATGGGTAGTAGATGAAAGTAATGATGATGATGGTGATGGTGATGATGGTGATGATAAACATAATAATGACAATGAAACAATAATAATAATGATAATGATGATGATGATGATGATGATGATGATGATGGTGGTGGTGGTGATGGTGGTGGTGATGGTGAGGATAATGATAAAAATAATAATGATAATAATAGTGATAATGACAATCATAATGATGCTGATGGTGGTGATGATGATGCTAAAAAATAATTATAATAATGATAGTGAAAATAATATAATAATAACAATAATATTAATAATAATAATAATCATAATCATGATCATCATGATCATCATGATCATCATCATGGTGATGATGATGATCATCATCATCGTCATCAGTAGAGAGAGACACACAGAAAATGGAGACAGAGAAATCACACACACACACATACACACATCCACCCACGCGCTCACCCACCCAGACACACACAACCACACACACAACCACACAATCCCCCCCCTTACACACACACACACACACACACACACGCACGCAGAACATCTTGCGCACACGTTAAAACCCGTTCCGCTTTTCGGAAGAGTAGGCCATTGTGTGCCGGTGGGAACGGATGACAAAATTGACAAAAATGCATACACACGGGGACTGGATGAAAAAAAGCGCATGCGTGCTTATTCCATTATCCTCGAAATAAAAGAATAAATAAATAAAAAAAATAAAACACACACACACACACACACACACACACCACCACCACCACCACCACCACAACCACCACCACCACCACCACCACCACCACCACCACCACCACCACCACAACCACCAGCCTTTTTCCCTACCATCACCCTCAACCATCACCCCCACCACCACCACCCTCCACTCCCCCCCACACCCCCTCTCCCCCACACCCAACCCCAACCCCCCACACCACACCCCTCTCCCCCCACCCAACCCCCCACATCCCCCCATCACCCCCACCCCCACCAACACCCCACCATCACCCCCACCCCCCCTCCCACCCCCACCCCCACAACCACCACCAACCACACCCCACCCCACCACCCACCTCCCCCACCACCCACACCACCACCACCTCCCCCCCACCCCCACCACCCCCACACCCCCCCACCCCCTCCCCCCCACCTCCCCCCCACCCCCACCCCCCACACCCCCACCCACCCCCTCCCTACTCCCCCCTCCCCCTTCCCTTACCCGTGAAGAGGACTCTGGCGATCATGCCGGGCAGGACCAGGAGGAAGAAGGGCAGCAGCTTGAGGTAGCCGCACAGCACGCAGCCCAGCTTGGAGTGGTCGTACGTCTTGCCCGCCAGTGACCGCTGCACTATCACCTGTCCACACACACAACACACACACGCACGCACGCATATGCACGCGCGTGCATATACACGCACAAACACACACACACAACTGTCCAGTCAAAAAAATGATAAAAGGTAAAGGTAAAGGAGTCCCATAACCTATAAGGTCGTAGGGGAGCGAGGCGTCAGAGACCTCAACTTCTCTAGGGGCCAGCATAGTGAGGGCGGCGCCCATCTCCTCTCCCTCGCTGCTTTACCTTCCCTGACCCTAAAGAGGGCAGGTACCCATTTACAGCTAGGTGAACTGGGGGAACTGTACTGAAGCCAAGGCGCGCAAACGGTCACCCATCCAAGTGGTAACCACGCTCGACGCTGCTTAACTTGGCTGGGGGAAAGTGAGTGCTCCGACCACTGAGCTATCCCGTCCCCACCAAAAATGAGTAATCAATAAAAACAAAGCCCCTCAAGCTAAGTCCATCGGATGAGACTATAAACCGAGGCCCCGTGTGCGAACGTATGCAGAACATCTTGCGCACACGATAAATCCTCTTCCGCTTTTCGGAAGGGTAGGCCATTGTGTGCTGGTGGAAACACAGATGACAAAATTTACAAAACCGCATACACACGGGAACTGGATGTAAAAAAGCACGTGAGTGCTTTTTCCATTATCCTCGATATAAAAGAATAAAAAAAAAAAATAAAAAAATTAAAATAAAGGAAAGAAAGCAGGAAGGAAGGAAGGTGGCTGGATGTCAAGAAATAGCAACGAGAAAGTAGGGGTCAGGGTGGGGGGGGGGGGGGGGGGGGGGGGGTGGGCCGAGGGAACAGTTATTCTTTTAAATTACATCCTTTCAATACGATCCCCTCACATAAGGCACAAAAATTCGTTAGGTGTTTATGTTCTCCTATTTACGTTTTTTTGAGCAACATAATTATATTTTTAGCATATTTTCTTTCTCTTTTTTATCATCGTCTTTCGATGGTGGCTTAAAAAGGCCACAGGATATCAAATATTCCTGATTGACGCTTCTAAATTTTGAAAAGTGTCTGGCTGTAAGGTACCACAGCAGGTGAAGCTTCAATCACCACCAGGACCTCTAACGAAGGCTCATCCAGGAGCCGTAACTCCAGTCAGGTCAGACCAAAGGCATGGTTCTTACTAAAAAAAATGCCTGAAGTGCTGTCATTAAAAGATTTCATTTCCGAGAGGTTTGTTTTTATTTTAACTATTTTTGTTTTACTTGAATCTTAAATCATTTTCAAAATGACCGAGAAGTTTTAATTAGTTATCTGCCTTCTTTTCCTCCACTCCTATTTCTGCATAAATACTAGAAGGAAGGTGGCAGGATGGTTAAGACGTTCACCTGCCAACAAGTCAACCGTGAGGTTGTGGGTTCGATTCCCAGCCTCGCCCTTTCTTCCCAGTTTGACATAAAAAAATCGAACTGAATGTCAAAGTCCTTCGGATGAGACTAAACAGAGGCCCCGTTTTCGAACACATGCAGAATATCTTGCGCACACGTTAAATCCTGTTTCGCTTTTCGAAAGAGTAGGCCATTGTGTGCCGGTGGAAACACAGATGACAAAATTGAGAAAACCGCATACACACGGGGACTGGATGTAAAAAAACACACGAGTGCTTATTCCATTATCCTCGATATAAAAGAATAAATAAATAAATAAATATTGAATTAAAAAATGAGGACAAATTAAAACAAACAAAACAACAACAACAACAACAAATGAATGAACGATAGGAGTAATAGGTGGAGGCAAAGGGAACAATTTTTTTAAAACACAGAAAATGAAGACAACTTGAAACAAACAAACTGACGTGCCCTCGGAAAAAAAACAACAACCCCCCATCCCCCTTCCGAAATAAAAGGAACAAAAAAGCAATTAACTAATCAACAAACAAACTGACCGAGCAAAAAGTTTGTGAGTTATTGACCTTAGCAAAGCGTCATGGTCAACCTTAGAAAGTTATTTTACTTTGAAATGTCCATATTTTTTGTACGCATGTGAAACGTGGACCACAACAGCAGACATTGAAAGAAGGATACAGGCAATGGAGATGAGGCGCTTTCGCAAACTCCCTGATATCTCATACAGAGATCACATCACTAATGAGGAAGTGAAGGCCAGAATTAAAAACACCATCTGACCATATGAAGAGC
>CM054161.1:48689217-48693033 GCA_028751875.1 Rapana venosa
AAACAAATGAATAGATAGAGAAACAAACAAATAACATTAATATATTACTATCCCACCTCGGCCCTAAACAAAGAAATAAAAGAAATAAATGGCTATCCCACCTCCCCTCTCAACAAACAAACAAACAAAACAAAAAGATAAATAAATGAATGGCTATCCCACCTCCATCTAAACAAACAAACAAATAAATAATGGGCTATCCGACCTCCCTTCTAATAAAACCAAACCAAATAAAATAAATAAATAGCTATCCACCTTCATCTAAACAAACAAATGAATAAATAAACAAATAAATAAACAAATAAATAAACAAACAAATAAAGAAAAAAATGGCTATCCCACCTCCACCTAAACAAACAAATGAATAAATAAACAAACAAACAAATAAATAAATAGCTATCCCACCTCCACCTAAACAAACAAATAAATAAATAGCTATCCCACCTCCACCTAAACAAACAAACAAACAAGACAAAAAATTGAGTAAATGAATGAATAAATGAACAGATGAATAAATAAGTAAGTAAATAAATAAACAGATGCATAAATAAATAGATAGTCCTTCGGATGAGACTATAAACCGAGGCCCCGTGTTCGAACGCATGCAGAACATCTTGCGCACACGTTAAATCCTGTTTCGCTTTTCGGAAGAGTAGGCCATTGTGTGCCGGTGGGAACAGTTGACAAAATTAAAAGAAACCGCATACACACGCATTAAAAATAAATCAATCTGAGCGCTTTGATTTGTTGCTTTACAAGATTCAGCGCTATATAAATTCCATACATTATTATTATTAATATTATTATTATTATTATTATTATTATTATTATTATTATTATTATTATTATTATTATTATTATTAGATAAATGGACACAGAGACTCACTGATGACCATGAGGACGACAGCCCCGATCAGCATAATGATGGTCTGGATAAAGTCAGTCCACAGCACAGCAGTCAGGCCCCCTGCCACACACACACACACACCACACACACACACACACACACACACACACACACACACACACACACACACACACACAAAACACACACACACACACAAACACACACACACAAACACACACACACACACCAATAACACACAGACGCACGCACGCTTGCACGCACGCACGCACACACATACACACACACGCATGCATGGAAGCACGCACACTCGCACGCACGCACACACACAACATATCAATAACAGCACATAATGCTTTGATGATAATCATACAAAATACACCATACAATTGTTTGTATGTATGTATGTATGTATGTATGTACGAGTGTATGTATGTACGTATGTATGTGTGTGTATGTATGTACGTATGTATGTATATGTATGTATGTATGTATGTATGTATGTATGTATGTATGTATGTATGTATGTATGTATGTATGTATGTATGCATGCATGCATGTATGGTTATATAAGACCATATGAGTATGTATTAGCTGAAACTGATATGTTTATATGTCATATATGTCTATTTGTATTCGTCCCATTTTCCCCTTCGTTTATGTGCTTTGGGATCAGCTTTTTGTGCACTGATGTTTACACTATATTGGTCTGTATATATTATTTGAAAATATTGAGAAAAACCACCATACAAAGGGGTACAGGATAGCTCAGTGGTCAGAGCACTCGCTTTCCCCCAGTCAAGGTTAACCAGCGTCGAGCGTGGTTATCACTCGGATGGGTGACCGTTTGCGCGCCTTGGCTTCAGTACAGTTCCCCCAGTTCACCCAGCTGTAAATGGGTACCTGCCCTCTTTAGGGTCAGGAAAGGTAAAGCAGCGAGGGAGAGGAGATGGGCGCCGCCCTCAATATGCTGGCCCCTAGAGAAGTGAGGTCTCTGACGCCTCACTCCCCTACGACCTTATAGGTTATGGGACATCTTTACTTTTCTACCATACAAAAAAACCTGGCATTACAATCCAGATGGAAGCTGTTGTTGATGACATAACTTCTCAAAAGCAAGACACTGCTGATGATGCGAGGAATATGTCTACGTCTGTCATTAACATATGATGGTCATTGTACTCCTTCACATTATTTCACTGTCTGTTTTATTGGTTTTGTTGTCGTGTGGGTATTCTGGGGGGGGGGGGATCTATTTATTTATTCTTAGCTTTCCAGGATAATGGAATAAGTATTCATGTGCTGTTGTTTTTTTTAACCCCCTTGTGTATTCAGTTTCGATATTTTGTTACCCGTTCCCACTGGCACAACTGGTCTACTCTTCCTAAAAGCGGAACGGGTTTCAACGTGTGTGCGCAAGATGTTCTGCGTACATTCGCACACGGGGCCTCGGTTTATAGTCTCATTCAAAGGACTTTTGAGGTGAGCGGAGTCGGCACTGATATTAAGTCCAGAGGAAAAAAAATCCTCTTGAACTAGATTCGAACCCGGTTCAGCAGATCACGGGCACACTGCGCATCACTCTAACCACCAGGCTACACCGTCCCCTAAGAACGGACATCTTGGCGGTGGTTCGAACCTGTGCTGGAATCTAAGGCGTTCGGTCTTTTTGTCTTGGTATGTGTGATGTTTGTTGGTTTATCCCCCTTTGTGTTGCTTGGACATCTTTTGTCTGATGTCAACAAGAGGGAACAGACTGTAGAGTAAACAACCAACTTAGGCAAGGTCACGATGTTTATGGAATACATCATCATCATCTTCTTCATCATCATCGTCATCATCGTCATCATCGTCATCATCATCACCACCATCGTCATCATCATCATCATCATCACCATCATCATCTCATCATCATCGTCGTCGTCGTCGTCGTCGTCGTCATCGTCGTCATCGTCATCATCATCATCATCATCATCATCATCCTTCTTCTTCTTCTTATTATTACCACAGTTTACCAAGTTAGGGTCAACTGAGGTCACCAAATTAGGGTCAACTAAGGTCACCAAGTTAGGGTCAACTGAGGTCACCAAATTAGGGTCAAGTGAGGAACACATTGACACCTGACTAACACACGGACGGACAGAGGGACGGACGAATGGATGGATGGATGGATGGATGGATTGGTCAGTCGCTGATCGTAAGGTAGGTGGGTGGATGGATAGACGGATGCACGCATGCGCGGATGTATAGGCAGAAAATCGAAGGAGGGAGAGAGAGGGGGAGAGAGAGGAGAGAGAGAGAGAGAGAGAGAGAGAGAGAGAGGAGAGAGAGAGAGAGAGAGAGAGATTAAAAATGTGGACACACACATACATACATACAAACATACACACACATATACACACGGGCACAAACATCTTGCGGACACGTTAAATCCTGTTCCGCTTTTCGGAAGAGTAGGCCATTTGTGTGCCGGTGGAAACAGATGACAAAATTTACAAAATCGCATACACATGGGGACTGGATGTAAAAAAGCACATGAGTGCTTATTCCATTATCCTCGATATAAAAAAAACAAATAAAATAAATAAAACAGACACTCAAACAGACAGACATACAGACAGACAAACACACAGACAGACAAACAAACAGACAGACAGACAGACAGACAGACAGACCAGTGATGGTGAAGATGGCTGCCACGGCCAGAAGCAGCAGGATGGCGGGGTAGATGTCCCAGCCAATGGCCTGCTCTATGAACAGAGCCCCGGCATACAGGTCCGCCTGAAAACACACACACAGACAGACATAGACAGACAGACAGACAGACAGACAGGCACAACTGAGAGAGAAGCAGACGACGAAGACAGGAGAGAGAAGGGGAAAAGATTGACAACAGACAGAAACTGAGGGTAAAAGAGAGAGGAGAAAAAGCTCTCGAGACAGACAGGAAG
>CM054161.1:48693533-48698533 GCA_028751875.1 Rapana venosa
AGTTACTGTCTGAGCGTTTGTCGACGACGAAGAAGAAGAATTGCGAAAAATAATTGCGGAGAAGAAAAATAATTGCGAAGAAGAATAGCGAAGAAGAAGAATTGCAAAGAAGAAGAAGAAGAAGAATTGCGAAGAAGAAGAATTGCAAAGAAGATAAAGATGAAGAAGAATTGCGAAGAAGATGAAGATGAAGAAGAATTGCGAAGAAGAAGAATTGCGAAGAAGAATTGCGAAGAAGAATTGCGAAGAAGAAGAAGAAGAAGAGGAAGAAGGAGAAGAAGAAGAAGAAGAAAAGAAGAAGAAGAAGAAGAAGAAGAAGAAGAAGAAGAAGAAGAAGAAGAAGAAGAAGAAGAAGAAGAAGAAGAAGAAGAAGAAGAAATAGAAGAAGAAGAAGAAGAAGAAGAAGAAGAAGAATTGCGAAGAAGAAGAACAAGGACAAGACGAAGAAGAACAACAACAACAAGAACAAGAAGAAGAAGAAGAACAACAACAAGAACAAGAACAAGAACAATGGAATGTACTGTTCTATAACGGAATAGAATAAAATGCAACATACCTCTTGGACAAAACTGTAACAGAACCATACACATCAACATAGCAATCATTTCTAACACCCAAAAAATTTTTTGTAGAGGGAAAAGCTGGGACGAGGCTATGTGTGTAATGCCACTTCAGTCCGAACTTGCCGAAATCTTGGTGAAGATGTAGACCAGAAGGGCCAGCACTGCCAGGTACATCTGGATCCTCTTGCCGCCGAACCTTCGCTTCAGGTATTCTGGCATTGTGAACACCTGGGAACAAGGTGTGGGGGCTGTTACCTACAGTGTCAATGTTGTTGTTGTTGTTGTTGATGGTGGTGGTGGAGGTGGTGGTGGTAGTGTTGGGTGTTCCCGCAGCTTAACACACTGGGGTTACCCTTAATATGCACGATTTATTAATTCATTCATTTATTTTGTATTTATTTATATATACCAATGGGGGACGGGATAGCTCAGTGGTCGGAGCACTCGCTTTCCCCCAGCCAATGTTTAAGCAGCGTCGAGCGTGGTTACCACTTGGATGGGTGACCGTTTGCGCGCCTTGGCTTCAGTACAGTTCCCCCAGTTCACCCAGCTGTAAATGGGTACCTGCCTCTTTAGGGTCAGGGAAGGTAAAGCAGCGATGGAGAGGAGATGGGCGTTGCCCTCAATATGCTGGCCCCTGGAGAAGTGAGGTCTCTGACGCCTCGCTCCCATTACGACCTTATAGGTTATAGGACACCTTTACCTTTTTGTATGTACCACTTTAAGTCACGGCAGATTTCTGTGCGTATAATTCGGGCTGCTCTCCCTGGGGAGTGCGCGTCGCCACAAGAGCAGCGCCACACATTATTTATATTTTTCGGGGATCTTTTCCTGTTTGCAACTGTATTTGTTTCCCTATCACAGTGGCTTTTTTTATACAGAACTTTGCCAGGGACAACTCTCTTGTTGCCGTGGTTTCTTTCACGTGGGCTAAATAATTTTGTGAAACACACGGGACCTCGGTGTATCGTCTCATCTGAAAGACTAGCACCCAGACCACCACTCATGGTCTAATGGATGGGGGGAAAAGTTTCGGTCCCAAACAGGGATCAAACCACCGCACACTTCTGAGCTGTCTAGGCAGGCGCGTTACCTCTAGACCTCTGAACCACCGACATGGACTCTGATCCAATCATCGCGACTGGGAACAAAGAACGGAGGACAAAATTAAACCCAAAAGATGGCATGCACACTGGTGTCATGTTGAGACATCGTCCCGGAGACTGGCAGACAGCTACTTTAATGGTGGGCAAACATTGTCGCCTACATACAAGTCTCACTCTTTGGGAACCTCGGAGCTCTAGCCGAGGTAAAAAGTAAAGGTAAAGGGTAAAGGTGTTGTGATAAATTATACCGTCGTTGGGGAGCAAAGTATCAGAGACCTTAGCTTCTCTAGGGGCCAGCATATTGAGGGCAGCGCCCATCTCCTCTCCCTCGCTGCTTTACCTCCCCTGACCCTAAAGAGGGCAGGTACCCATTTACAGCTGGGTGAACTGGGGGACTGTAATGAAGCCGAGGTTCACAAACGGTCACCCATTCACTTGTAATCACGCTCAATGCTAGTCCCGGAAAGAAAGAAAAAAACACAACTAAGGATCGAGAGATTTTGACAAAATCGACAATAATATCTTTAAAAAGTCAAAGATATGTTATAACTGATTCTCTAATATAGTGAACTTGTGCATTGACCAGATTAATTTCTCTTAAAAGTTAAAACAGGCTAAATTTAAACCTCTGCATAAGTCAGGAGACTCAGTAAATCCGCGTAACTACAGACTTATATCCATACTATCAGTCCTATCTAAACCGTTAGAAAGTCACATCTAATATCATTTGGATTCTCATTTCAAAATCTATGATTTAATGAATGAAAAACAGTTGGAAATTCGAGAAAACCTTTCCCGGCATACTGCTTTAAACAACTAATTGAGCAATGACTTTCGAATAAGTATAAGGGAACTATTAGAGTTCTTTTTTCTTGACTTCACAAAGGCATTTGATGCCATTAACCACTCTTTGCTTGTGAAAAAATAAAATGTTATAGAATATCCAACCAAGCTTTGAACTTTGTGAACTAAATTTTATTTTAGTGGTCATCAACAACTTTATGAAACTGGACCTCGGAGATCGACTTAATTACCTGTGAATTATGGAATACCACAAGGATCAATATTAGGACCCCTTCTTTTCTCTATCTATATCAATGACCTACTTCTGTGTATTCAATGTTCATGTGAACTGTTGACTGATGATACTGGCACACATGCATACATACCCCTGACGAAATGTAGACAGGCAGGAAAATGTAGCCCAGTCCTAGCACCACGAATATGGCCTGTACAAACACACACACACACGCGCGCGCGCGCGCGCGCGCACACACACAACACACACAACACACACAGACACACACACACACACACACACACACACACACACCACACAGACACACACACACACACGCACACAACACACACACACAAATAATAAATAAAGCAAACATTTTCTTCTATACAACTTTTCCATGATCTATCTAAATTCTTTTCTAAAGTAAATTTCTCGGTCATTTCTTTTTATTTTCTAGTATAAAAAAATGTTGTCTAGGAATTATTTCCACATCCTCACACCTTTTCAATAATACTAAATGATAGTTTCTCAATTTCCATGACATGTATATGTGTATGCGCGCGCGCGGTGTATGTCAAGTCAAATGGTTATTTCCAGATGGTACAATGAATAAGCAATGCATCTGATTTTTTCAACAAGCCATCTATCTAGGAACAAAAAAAACCTCTTTAATAATAATATTTAACTACACCATCATTACATCCCTTAGCTATAACATGTACCAATAAGGAAAAAAACCCAATAAAACAATACACTGCAACACACACACACATACACACACACACACGCACGCACGCACGCACGCACGCACACACACACACACACACGTACACACACATGTTTCATCTGGAAATATAAATTTGACTTGACTTGACTTGACACGTACGCCCGTGCACAAACTTAGTTTTTTTTTAAAAGAAATAAAAAATCCTAAAATGTCAAAGAAACAAATTATATCAAGTTATAATATCACCCATTGTTTCACGCTCATACTTTACAAAAATGTGTGAGTGTGTGTGTGTGTGTGTGTGTGTGTGTGTGTGTGTGTGTGTGTGTGTGTGTGTATGTGTGTGTGTGTGCACGTACGCATGCACTACCACGCGCGTGATTTGATGTTCGCACTAATGAATAAATGTCTAGCTAAAACATCAAAGATTTTCCTTTTTCTATAATTATGTTAGCAAAGATCAGAAAATGATAGATTCTGATATTGAAGATAAAATGTCTACTACTTTCTATGATGCTTGTTTTCCTTCTTTAATTGTCGTTGTTGTGCCTTGTATGGCTTGTGTCCCGCCGGAATGTCTGTGTTTTTGAGAGGATAAACTGTTATTTTGTATTTGTGTTCGTCCTCTCTGACTCCTATTAAGTCTTTCTTTCTTTCTTTCTTTCTTTCTTTCCTTTTCTGTCTTTCTTTCTGTCTTTCTTTCTTTACTTTCTTTACTTTCTTTCTTTCTTTCTTTCTTTCCTTTTCTTTCTTTCTTTCTTTCTTTACTTTCTTTCCTTCTTTCCTTTTCTTTCTTTCTTTCTTTTTCTTTCTTTTTTTCTTTCTTTCTTTCTTTCTTTCCTTCTTTCCTTCTTTCCTTTTCTTTCTCTTTCTTTCTTTCTTTCTTTCTTTCTTTCTTTCTTCCTTCCTTCCTTTCTTTCTTTCCTTCCTTCCTTCCTTTCTTTCTTTCTTCCTTCCTTCCTTCCTTTCTTCCTTCATTCTTTTCTTTCTTTCTTTCTCTCTTATTTCCTTCCCTCCCTCCTTCCTTCCTTCCTTTCTTTCGTTCTTTCTTTCTTTCTTTCTTTCTTTCTTTCTCTCTCTCTTATTTCCTTCCTTCTTCCGTTCTTTCTATCTATCTATCTATCTATCTATCTATCTATCTATCTATCTATCTATCTATCTATCTATCTATCTATCTATCTATCTATCTATCTATCTATCTATCTATCTATCTATCTATCTATCTATCTATCTATCTATCTATCTTTCTTTCTTTCTTTCTTTCTTTCTGTAAAAACAAATGTTCACTGAAAAGTGTTCTACGCGTTCTTGACATTCTTTTCAAAGCTGTTTCTTGATAAATCAAGTCAAAGGCAAAGTTAAAGTCAAAGCCATAAACACTTTAATCATCCCATGAAGGGCAATTAATAATAATAATAATAATGATAATGATAATAATAATAATAATAATAATAATAATAATATAGTGATAATAATAATATATGGAGTTTATATAGCGCTATATCTTGCAACAAAACAAATCAAAGCGCTTTCATTCATCCTACTCATTCACATGCAGCCAGTTACAATTAATAGGTGTTTCT
>CM054161.1:48703533-48728533 GCA_028751875.1 Rapana venosa
ACACAAGCACACACAAACACGCACGCACGCACACACACATACACGCACGCACGCACGCGCTCGCGCGCACACATACACACACAGCATGCACACATACACGCACGCACTCATGCACACATGTACACGCACGCACGAACACACACATACACACAATACATACATACATACATACAGACAGACAGACAGAAAGACACACAGACAGTCATACACGCAACATACATACATACATACATACATACATACATACATACATACATACATACATACATACATACATACATACACAAATACACAACACACACACACACACACACACACACACACACACACACACACACACAAAACACACACACACACACACACACACACACACACACTTTGTTGCGTGAAAAGCATCAAAATTTGTTAATTTATATTCTCTGTGTTTGTGCTTGTGTGTGCGCGCTGCTTTCTCTCTGTGTTGTCTGTCTGTCTGACTGTCTGTCTGACTCTCAGAGACATGGACAATATAGACAATTACATGATTTCAAAATGCAACAACACGATATGAAAGACAGAGTTGTACACATGACTAGAATTGCACAATGCAATTTCACAGATTTCATCTGGGTTGAGGAGGAACAAAAAAATGTTCAACAGTGTACATCATTTTTAGCCTGCGTGTGCATTCTTCCCTTCAACTCCATAGAGCATTCGCTTTCCCCCAGCCAAGGTTAAGCAGCATCCAGCGTGGTTACCACTTGGATGGGTGACCGTTTGCGCGCCTTGGCTTCAGTACAGTCCTTCTAGTTCACCCAGCTGTAAATGGGTACCTGCCCTCTTTAGGGTCAGGGAAGGTAAAGCAGCGAGGGAGAGGAGATGGACGCCGCCCTCAATATGCTGGCCCCTAGAGAAGTTGAGGTCTCTGATGCCTCTCTCCCCTACGACCACATAGGTTATGGGACACCTTTTACCTTTATGTTGACTTCAGAAGAGCAGTACATTCCATAATAGTAGCGATAATAATGACGATGATACAACCCTACTACTACTACTACTACTAACTACTACTACTACTATTAATGATTATGATAAAAGGGATATGTATAGCGCTAAATCTTGTAAAGCGAAAAAGAATCAAAGCGCTTGCATTCAAAACATTCATAGGCATGCAATAGTTCACAAAAGATTAACAGACTTTCAATTTCACACACACACACACACACACACACACACACACACACACACACACACACACACACACACACACACACTACACACACTACACCACACGCACGCACACACACACACTGCACACACACACACACACTGCACACACACACACACACTGCACACACACACTGCACACACACACACACACTCACTGCACACACACACACGCACACACACACCACACACACACACACACACACACACACACACACACACACACACACACTGCACACACACACACACACTGCACACACACACTGCACACACACACACACTCACTGCACACACACACACACACACACACACACACACACACACACACACACACACACACACACACACACACACACACAGCACCCTTAGGCAGGTTGATGCAGATGGGTATGTCATTTGAAAGTACAACAGATCAGAGGCTATCATTAAAAGGGAAGGTCGTGTCATAGGTCGGAAATAAGGGTATCTGGAATCTGCATTCAAATGTTCAAAGGTAAACTTTGGGTTGGTTCTTCTTCTTCTTCTTCTTCTTCTTCTTCTTCTTCTTCTTCTTCGCAATTCTTCTTCGCAAATCTTCTTCGCAATTCTTCTCTTTTTAACTTACTTTTTTTGGGGCAAAAGTACTGAATATGATGATTCATTTCATGGTACTAGGATTAAGATTTCTGCAGAAGTCTGCTGTGACTTCTAATCCTCTGATCTTTGGAGGAGTTTGGGGACGGGATAGCTCAGTGGTCAGAGCACTCGCTCTCCCCCAGCAGCGTGGAGCGTGGTTACCAAGTGGATGGGTGACCGTTTGCGCGCCTTGGCTTCAGTACAGTTCCCCCAGTTCACCCAGCTGTAAATGGGTACCTGCCCTCTTTAGGGTCAGGGAAGGTAAAGCAGCGGGAGAGAGAGAGAGAGAGAGAGAGAGAGAGAGAGGCGCAAACGCAGACGTTTATTCATAAAGGCCACATCCCCTTAGAAGGGGGATAAACATAACAATATGTTCATGACATAAAATGCTACAGTACAATATTTGCTACTCGTGTTAACACTGTGTTTCTTATCTTAAATGCTTTTGTAAGTACAATGCTAAATTCCTTATAGTTGTCTTGTTTTTTGTAGTCAGAAGCAATATCAGCTTAAACAGACAAGGTTGCAAGTAATACTTACATGGAATAAATTGTTTTCTGAGATCACTTAATCCAGGACATGTCAGAACAAAATGTACGTCATTTTCTTGTGACTCATTCAAGGCATAATGGGCAAATCATGCTACAGTCAGCTATAACGAAACGATGCACAAAATTATCAGAAATGCCAAATCTAAATGTTGTAATTGTTCTTTTCAAATATCTGTCCAATTGTACAGATAGATACTCTGGAATACAATGCGAGGAATTTAACATACACATAAAATCTACTGCTCTCTTCCATATGAGCACTACATCTCGACCAACCACAATCAATAATACGTTGTCGAAACACACCAATGAAACCATTCATATCACCTACACCCTGATTCCTCCATACAAAGCCAAAACCATACTCATACAATGTCGTTCGTACACGTGACACCCAGTTGTTTTTTCCTCCGGCATCTAACTCTGTTAGCATGTTGTACGCTTTATGCGTCAATCTGTGTGGCTCCATCTGAACTAATTTTATACAATAGTGAATACAAGTCCCTATAAAACACAAATATATAGGGTATCTGTTTGTCTCTCCATAAATTAAATCATTGGGTGTTTGCAACGAAACTCCAAGAAACCTTTTCAGTGCATACAGGTGAACTTTTTCCGTGTGCATTGCCGCTGGGTCCACACCCACAGTTCTGCACCCTACTGTAGCATGGGTTGAATTTGGCAGTCAAATATCTTTAAGAGTAGCATCAATGAATCATTTTTTAACCAAGACAACTTCCTCAAAATGCAAAGTAATGCGTGTTTCGCTCTGCGTGCAAGGTTTTTGTAAGCAAATGTAAAACGTAAACGAGTTGAAAAATATATTCCCAGAAATTTATAAACATCCACTACAGGCATATCACTTCCATTGTACGTCCAATGTTCTCTATCAGCAAGATAACCACCTTTTCTAAACACAATTATCTGACTTTTACTCATATTTATTTTTTACTGAAGAGAAGCAGCAGCTCTTCCTAAGCTATTTAATTGTGTCTGCAGGCCAACTACTGTTTCAGACAACAAAGCAACATCATCAGCTAGTAGTAAAATAAACATTTCCAAACCATCATTTACAAATCTTGTACCGTGCCTTCCAGATCTAATAACCTCTACTGTTAATTCATTGATAAACAAAGAAAATAGTATAGGGCTACAGACGTCTCCTTGCTTTACCCCAGATGTACAGTTTATATACTCAGTTAAAGATGAACCAGATCTCACTCTAGCTTTAACAGAATGATACATGCTAAACAATACTACGGTACAATTTCTCCTGCACTCCGTTCTTAAAACATTCCAAAGTATACATCTATTTACTGAATCAAAAGCTTTTTCAAAATCAATAAAAGGTACGTAAAGTTTACGGGTTAAACAGAACTGTTTTTGTATAAATGCCATTAGAGTGAACATGTGGTCTACAGTTGAATAATTTCTCTTAAATCCCGCTTGACATTCCCCAGTTATATTATTTTCATCCACCCATTCCTGAAGTCTTCTATTAATAATGGCACTGTAAAGTTTACTTGTTTTGTTGAATAACGATATTCCATGATAACTGTTTGGGTTATCAACATCACCTTTTTATGTAAGGGGAGAATAACTGATTATGTCCATATATCAGGAAACATACCCTTGTCAAAATAAACATTAAAATGTCTAAACAGAAATTCCATTATCATCTCAGATTTACACGCATATTTTATCATCTCCCCAATAATTCCATCTGGCCCTGCAGCTTTACGATTCTTTAATTGTCTCAAAGCTAATAAGATCTCTTCTTTAGAAACAGGGCGATTCAAAAAATGGTTACTGTCAATATCATCATCATGAATGCTATTGTATCCTTTGAAGTACTTAATAATTTATCTTCTTTTTCAAGCAAATTCTTAAAATGCAAAAGCCAGTCATCTAAGCTAATATCATTTAAAGGCTGTTTTCTTTTATTATGGATTTTCTACATTGAATTCCAACACTCCATCTGACTATTTATACAGGCAATCAATTGTTCTAATAATGCATTATTAGATTATTTACGTTTTGTTTTCAAAAGCTGATTGAGAGAGAGAGAGAGAGAGGTGATGGGCGCCGCCCTCAATTTGCTGGCCCCCAAGAGAAGTGAAGTCTCTGATGCCTCGTTCTCCTACGACCACATGGGTTATGAGACACCTTGACCTTTTAAAGTCTGGTTGACAAAAGCTTCAACTGCAGTCCAAAACTCAGTGCAGGGCAGTTCCTGCCACAGTCACGTTCGTTGTTAAAGACAGTCGGGGGTCTAGAGGTAACGCGCCTGTCTAGAAAGCGAACAGTCAGGGTCGGAAGTGCGCGGTGGTTCGATCCCCGTTTAGACCTGGGATCTGCTGACCCGGGTTCGATTCTCGTTCAAGAGGAATTTTCCTCTGGAGTTAACATCGGTGCCGACTCCACTCTCCCCGAACGTCCTTCGGATCAGATTACTTAACTTTTCTCCCGACCATTAGACCATGAGTGGTGGTGTGGGCGCTAATCTTTCGGATGAGACGATTAAACCGAGGTCCCGTGTGCTACACAAAATTATTTAGCGCACGTAAAAAGAACCCACGCCAACGAGAGAGTGGTTCCTGGCAAAATTCTGTAGGGAAAAAGCCACTGTGATAGGGAAAACAAATACAGTTGCAGACAGGAAAAAGAAAAAGAAAAAATGGGTGGCGCTGCTCTTGTGGCGACGCGCTATCCCCGGGGAGAGTAGCCTGAATTTCACGCAGAGAAATCTGCCGTGACTTAAAGTGGTATACCTAAATGAATAAATAAATGAATAAACAAATAAATGGATAAAACTGAAGGGTGCGTTGATGGTCTAGTTTTGCTGTCTCTCTGTCTCTCTCTCTCTGTCTCTCTCTCTCTATCTCTCTCTCTCTCTCTCTCTCTCTCTCTCTCTCTCTCTCTCTCTTCTCTCTCTCTCTTCATGTCTATTATCTTTTGTGGTATCCTGGGAAGCAGTTCAGGTGAACTGAATTTTTTTTTAGCTGCGTTTTGTTTTGATTCTTGGCCTACGACAGCCTTTATTTAGTCATGATGTTGGAATATGCTTATGCAAGGGTATACAGCTTTGAGTGCACTCCAGGGTATTACGCCAAAGTCTGACCAAACTTATGTGAATTTTTTTCATCTTCCACTTTTCCCCCTCATTGTGTATTGTGGCCAAAGGCCGATGTACATTAAACCATTTCAGAGTTCAGAGTTCAGAGTTCTCTCTCTCTCTCTCTCTCTCTCTCTCTCTCTCTCTCTCTCTCTCTCTCTCTCTCTCTCTCTCTCTCTCTCTCTCTCTCTCTCTCCTGCGGTTTCTTCTGACTTTGAATGTGTGGAGTCTCTTCACTTCTTTTTTTGCAAATTTCTTATAATATCTTGTTCTTTTTTCTCCATCCTTTGCCATTTTCTTGCTACTAGTGTGTCGCAGCTCTCAATATGCTGGCCCCTGGAGAAGCTGAGGTCTCTGACGCCTCGCTCCCCTACGACCACATAGGTTATGGGACACCTTTGCCTTTTACTGTAGTGTATACATCTTGCGCACACGTTAAAATCTGTTCCGCTTTTCGGAAGAGTAGGTCAATGTGTGCAGCGCGGTGGGAACAGGTGCAGAAATTTACCCCCCCCCCCCCCCAAAAAAAAAAAATGCATACACACGGGGATTGGAGGTAAAAAAAAAAAAAAAAAGCACATGAATGGGTTTTTTTCATTATCTTCGAAAAAAAAATTTATAAAAAAATTGTAAATAAAATGTATACAAAAATCACTCATTGCTGGTAGGGGAGTGTGTTATGTTATGCTATGTTTGTTGTTGTTGTTGTTTGTATGTTAAAAGCTGGTTGATATATTCATAAAGAATACTGCCGTAGCATAATTGCATTATCTCTTTATGCTCATGCACATACACGACAGTTACACGTATATGCACATATGTAACCTACTCCCATCTCTCTCTCTCTCTCTCTCTCTCTCTCTCTCTCTCTCTCTCTCTCTCTCCTCTCTCTCTCTCTCTCTCTATTTAAGCAGAGACTTGTTGATATCTTTATACAAGAGTGGTTTTCCACAATTGAAGATCGCAATAGATATAATGACTATAGATCATTTAAAACAATTTTTGAAAGAGAAAAATACATAAAGGATATTGATACCTACTGCTTTAGGGTTGCTGTGTCTCAAATAAGATTTAATGTCCTGCCACTAAATGCAAATGTGCATCGTTACAGCGATTCTCTGCAAAACAAAAACTGTCCTTTTTGTATGTCAGTCACCGAAGACGAACAGCATTTTCTCTTTGATTGTCCCATGTATTCGGATCTTAGAATTAAATTCTTGGGTAATTTAACTAAAGTTCCCATCCATATGTTGCTGCAAGTGTCAAATATTCACAAGATGCACAGTGTCTCCCGATATGTCTTCCACTCAGTTAACAGAAGAAAGAGATGTATTATATAATTTAGCATATGTTATTGAGGTTGTTTTGTGAGCTTGGCTGATTGATTATTATTTTTTCCTTTTGATAGTGCACTCGAGATGTCTTGAATTTACATCCTGGGTCAAGCACAGGTTTATGTTGCACGATGTTAGTTTCTTTTCAATGTAATTTTGGTTTCAATGTTCCATGCCAATTTTTCTGTTTCTAAGTTTGGATCGTTTTATGTTTGAAATTTAGCAACATGTTCCTGTAGTACTATACCCATTTCCCCAGCTGGTTATATTGTAGACTAGGGCCGAAGTACCATTAAATCGCTTCAAAGTTCTCTCTCTGAGGGATGATGCAGAGATTGCAGGGTGGTCTGACGATGATACGGATATTGATGATGATGTCAATAATGTAGATGATGATTAGGTAGATGTTGAATATAGTGATGATGATATGGATGTTGAAGATGGTGAAGTAGAGGTTAAGGGCTATGATGGTGACAATTATGTAAGTATTGATGGGGTTGATGTTGATGTAGTTCATTAAAATGGTGATGATGTTACAGATGGGGAAGACGAGAATCTGTGTGTGTTGTGTGTGTGTGTGTGTGTGTGTGTGTGTGTGTGTGTGTGTGTGTGTGTGTGTGTGTGTGTGTGTGTGTGTGCGCGCGCGCACGCGCGTGTGTGAAAAAATGAAAATGAAAAAAGTAGTAGTTGTTGTAGTAGTAGTAGTAGTAGTAGTAGTAGTAGTTGTAGTAGTAGTAGTTGTAGTTGTAGTAGTAGTAGTTGTAGTAGTAGTAGTAGTTGTAGTAGTAGTAGTAGTTGTTGTTGTAGTAGTAGTTGTAGTAGTAGTTGTAGTAGTAGTAGCAGCAGCAGTAGTAGTTGTAGTAGTAGTAGTACTTGAGGGTGGTTTTGTCTCGGGCCAGATGTCATGTTCTTTCTCAATGTAACAATGTACACACGATACGCCTGAATGTTTTGATAAACTACTGTCCCACAGGCTAGGATATCATGCTGTGATCTTAATCAATTATATTAGGTAATACACCACCGCCACCACCACACCACCTCCACCTCCATCCCCACCACCACCACCACTCCTCCTCCTCCTCCTCCTCCTCCTCCTCCTCATCATCATCATCATCATCATCATCATCATCTAGTATCACGATGAGTGAAGATACATTAAATCAAAAAAAGAAAAGAAAGAAAGAACTTAAATAGGGTCGTTGAGGGATTATGGAAGGAAAAAGCAATACACGCTTAATCATAAAAACAAAAACAAACAAACATCTAAGCAAAACATGCACAAATCCACTAATATCCCCCCAGAAAACAACAACCCCACAACAACAAACAAACAACCAACAACACAAAAAAACACTATCAACAACACGTTCAGATGTTTCTTACAACACCATATGTACGTATGTTTGTCCGTCGTGTCCGACGATGACCTCCAAAACAGCAGGGGAGGCAGCTGCTGTTTTGGAAACTGGGCAGAAATTTGATTATAGTGGAGATGCATTGCCCACAGCACATCCCCACTCTCTCGGTCAAGTGGGCATAAGGACAGTCAGCGTTGGAGATGTTCTCCAAAGGCCAACCAGCCCCCAGGGCTGCTGCAGCACATAAGGACTGAGCGAGTCAAGCCAACACCATATAGAAGAAACGTAACACCTGCACACACACATGTATCACGACGCGAACACAGCTGTAACACTGCGGGTTCACAATGCATGCACTCACCCACAGCCCCACAAAGAGGACGAAGGCGAAGTAGCCGACAATGACGATGATGTCGCCCACGTGAAGACTGCTGGACCCGGCTGTGTTCCAAGCCATCTTTCAAGGGATGCACCACGTACTCACGAGCCTCACTCACTCCTTCAAACCTGCACAGAGGATTTGATTTCTAAAAAAGACAGGTTTTGCTGTATATATAAAGGTGTCCCCCCATATTCTGTGTGGTTGTAGGGGAGCCAGGCGTCAGAGACCTCAACTTCTCTAGGGGCCAGCATATTTTGAGGGCGGCGCCCATCTCCTCTCCCTCGCTGCTTTACCTTCCCTGACCCTAAAAGAGGGCAGGCACCCATTGACAGCTGGGGGACCTGGGGGACTGTACTGAAGCCAAAGCGCACAAAAGGTCACCCATCCAAGAGGTAGCCACGCTCGATGCTGCTTAACCTTGGGTAAGGGAAAGCGAGTGCTCTGACCACTGAGTCATCCCGTCCCCCAAATCTGCATAGATGATTTTATTTCTCACAAACTGGTTTTGCTTTTCGACGAGGAAGAATCTTTTCTTACTTAATGCCTGTCTTCTTTCTTTGATTTCTTCCTTCCTTTATTTTTGCTATTCTTTTCTTATTCCCTTCTTTCTTAATTTTTCCTTTCTTCCTTTTTTATTCCTCCCCTTCCTTACTTCCTAGACGTCTTTCTTTTCATTCCTGACCGTCCTTCATTAATTCTTCTTTCCTTTCTTTTGCTTCCTTATTCCTCCCTGTCTGTTACCTTCCTTTACTTTCGTTCTTTCTTCTTACATTTCTTAATTTCTTCCTTCCTCTATTTCCTGGAAAGCCTTCCTTTAATTCCTATCTTCTTATTCCTTCTTTCTTTCCTTTCTTCAATCATTTATCCCTTATTTCTTTTCCTTTTTATTTTGAATGCTTTCCTTAAATACGTTCTTTGTTCTTGGATTTCTTGCCCTTCTTCCTTCCTTCCTGAATTCTTTTTTTCTCTTCCTGGGAATTTCGTTCTTCCTTCCTTCCTTCTGAATTTATTTCTTTCTTCCTTCCTTCTTGAATTTCTTCCTTAATTTCTTCCTTAATTCCTTCCTTACTGGCTGCTCAGTCAGAGTCAGAGGTGATCCTCTGCTACTTTGGTATGGTAACTGTAGCCCAGTACTACCTGTCTCAGTGGGGAGATAAACCCGACCAAAAAATCCCCTACTATGGGCAAATAGCAGCCTTGGAGAGGAGTGGATGGGCCGCCCGCCCCAACCCCCGCCAAGCAATCCACCGCCACTGAATAAATACCAACTTGGACAGTACTGCAAGGAGAACAGACATGCCGGATCGGTTGAGGCCCCGTGTGACGGAATACCAACAACCGCGGGGGGGGCCCTTCCATTGGAGCGTTCCAGGGATGGAGGTGGAAAATATGCGACTGGGGGGACGCAAACAACAGCGATCAAACTCCAGGCCTGAGAGGGACCATCATTGGTACATGGAACATCCGTACCTCCTTTTGTACCTCTTGCAACGCATGTGGGAGGAAGCTCCTATGAACTAACCCTATTGAATACGAAGATACGAAAATGGGAATACTTGGACTGGCCGTTACAAGCGAAGTACGTTGGGTCGGAGGATTTTTTGGCGCGAAACGACCAAGAAGAAGAAGATCACCAAACATGGTATAGTGGGCGCTCGACTCAACACCAACACGGTGTAGGATTTGTGTCAACAAGAAGAGGTACAGTGTCATCAGCCTGTACCCAATCTCAAGTAGGATGATCTCCGCGTTTTTTTTTTTTGTCTTTGTCTTGTTTCTTGTTTTTTTTTTGGTTAAGTAATCTTTGTCGCAGCAAAACCACACAACATGACCATTCATAACAAGGTCTATGCCCCTACAATCAGACTACTGATGATGAAGCAATCGCGTGTTTCTACGAGGGATTTGGGAGGAGCGCCATCAAATCAACTCAATGAAGGACTCTTTCTCGTGATCCAGGGCGACGGGAATGCCAAGATCGGACCTGACGCTTATGACCATGGGCAGGGACAATAGGCCGGTTTGGCTGTGGACGAAACCAACGATAGAGGTCCTCAGACTTTTGGAATTCGCAAGAGCAGCCACAATATTACTGTCGCCAACACCGTACACCCACCCCTGACATCAAGAAGACCGACGTGGCACTCACAAATGGAAAGATAACATAACCAGATTGACTACATCTTGGCCCCAAACGATTAAGTCCGGAGCAATCTACAAGAGTCCAGACAAGAACTTCCCTGGCGCTGGATATCGGCAGCAGTGACCACGACATGGTACTCATGACCTACAGAATCAAGATGAGACCAAGAACAGAAGTGAACTCCCGTTTTTTTCGGTTGTTTCAAACATGGGAAAAAGCTGAAGAGGCCCCGAAGTCGCCTCTGAAATCTATTATAGCATGAGATAGGGGGAGATTTTGCAGCATCTTGAATTTCCCTTCAAGATGACATCAACAACCTCACTGAGTCCCTTCAGCAAGACATTCAGGAGACAGCGCTGCTGGATCCTTGGGGAAGAGACGGGAAGAAAGGGAACAAAGAACCAACGTGGTGTGGGTTACCAAAGCGATATCCTGGCCCTGTGCGTGCGATCAACGTTAGGGGCTTCGGAGGGAGCTAAAGCATGCAATGAGAAGAAACAAAAAACCAGACAACGGCCGAAAGAGTTTTATAGAACAGTCAACATTGGAGGTCAATCAAGAAGTCGATTGACTCGAGGCCAGGGGGAAACTGTGATGTCAGAACAATGCTCCAAGGTGGAGAGGAAAATGGAAAAGCAGACAGCAAGGAGGCGGTACCAGACATCTCAATGTACTAACCAATAGTCCCGCAGCCAAAGACCTCGTTATTGAAGACAAAGAGGGGTCAGAGTCCTTACGAGAGCGCCACCTATCATGAAGAGATGGACAGATATTGCAGCCGCGGACCCTGTACAACTACAAGTGAAGGCTGATCGAAAAAACTTCACGGAAGCATAGATCCCAGGACCATCAGGATCATGAAAGCACACAGGTGGCTGGGAGGAAGGAGAGAGGTAGAGAAGCAGTAAGATCCTTGAAAAGGAGGCAAAATCAACCAGGGATTGACTATATCCCGGCCTGAGCTTCATCAAGAACGGGGGAGGCCCCAGAGAGATTAAGGTTAATCCTTAACAATCTTCTGCAAACGCTCTGGACCGCAAAGAGGTGGCCTCACCTTCCTTTCTCTCCTGAACAGTGGACCCATCCAATCTGAGTTTCCCACTTCAAAGAAGGGGAAAACCTGAAAAGTAGTGCCAAAGTTACGAACAATCGTATCTGATAAGCCATCCTTCCAAGCAATGTTATGCTACGCATTGCCCTTGAACAGACTGAAACCACAAGCAGAAGAAATCCTATCAGAAGAAACAGGCAGGATTCAGACCATGTCGAAAGCACTGTCGTAATATCTTCAACAATCAGAATGCTCATAGAGAAGCCCATATCCAACCATCAACTACACGCTCGACAAACAACTTCATTGACTTCAAGAAGGCCTTCGACGAGGCTGTGGCAAGGAAAAGAAGAAAGCTCTGTGGCAAGTCATGAGAGACTATAAACTTCGACGAGGACCTGTTCAAGATCATTCCAGGCGCTGTTATATGGACAGCTCCCCTCAGTTGCAAAAGTCAGTCCTCATGGGTGGAGAAAACTCGGGGAGGTTCTTCCGGACTTTCAGTCTGGAGTTACGACAAGGGCTTGCCCGCGCTTATCCCCCGCGTTCTTTCAACGTGTTCTGCGAGAAATCATGCAGGAGGCCCATCCTTGGCTTGAAGGACCACACATCACAATAGGAGGAAGGGCCAGTCTGCAATCTTCGATTCGCAGACGATATTGTTTTCGGGCCCGCAGGTGTAAGAAAAGAACTCCAGGATCTCACCACCAGACTGGAAACATCAGGCAATGCCCACGGTATATGGAGATCAGCATCGGGAAATGTGCAAGATCCTAGTGATACATTACCCACACCTACCACTGCCACCAAAGCATCATGATGAGTGGCGTGACACTAGAGGAGGTTGAAACTTTCAATGTACCTTGGAGCAGTCTCCACCAATGAAGGTACGAGCAACACAATGAGATAAAGATCAGACTTGCCTGTGGCACTCTCCTGCATGGACTAAGTGGCTAACGAAAGTGTGGGAGAAAACATAACATCAGAACCACATAAGGTCGACTCTAAAGGCACTCGTCCCACATTCCATTGCCTTGTACAGCTGGTGAAGCTGGACTCTTACTGCCGATTATTTTTAGAACGTCGATCGCATTCAAAGCCTTGAGATGAAGTGCCTCAGGCGGATCTTGAACATCACCTACAGAGACCGCAAAAACAATGATACGTTGGAGCAGATCGAGGGCACTGGCTGTGCAACACAAGATAGAACCATTGCTGATACAGTCAAACGGAGGGAGGAAACAGAAATAAGAAATGGTTTGGTCCACACAACATGGGGCATACACAGCCTGTAAAGACAGTCCTGAGGGTAATGTGGTAAGGAGCTAAGGATGGCAGGGGACGACCACGCAAAAGCTTGGATATCCAACATCAAGGAGTGTGGACGGCCTCTTCCACTGTACCAAACCTCCTGAAAGAAGGCCCAAGGACAGAACCTTTTAGGCGGTCACTTCCAGCGTCACCGTGCGGGGGGTTACCCCAACGGTCCGTCCCCCGACCAAGGGATGAGTGGACGTTGAAAGTTCTGGTTGCCTGCCTGCCTTCTTCTACTCCTTCCTTCCTTCCTTCTTTCTTTAATCTTATTTCTTTTTCAATTCCTTCCTTCCTTCCTTTCTTCCTTCATTCATCCATTCAGTCTCAGACAGGAGAATAGCTCATGTGGCGACGATGAATTTTATTTAGCGACTAACAAACTTTAGTCCCACTTTGGACTGTGACCCACTACCCTGTATCTTCAAGGAAGGAAAGGAAAAGTTTTACTTATCTATAGAGCTCGCTCTCTCTCACTCTCTCTCTGTTCGCGCTCTCTCTCAAGCCTCTCTCTGTCTTCTCTCTCTCCTCCTTTCTCTCTCTCTCTCTCTCTCTCTCTCTCTCTCTCTCTCACTCTCTCCCCCCCCCCTCTCTGTCTGTCTGTCTGGCTATCTGCCTGTCTCTATCTATCTATCTATCTATCTATCTATCTATCTATCTATCTATCTATCTATCTATCTATCTATCTATCTATCTATCTATCTACCTATCTATCTATCTACCTATCTATCTATCTATCTATTTATTCTATCTATCTATCTATCTATCTATCTGTCTGTCTGTCTGTCTCTGTCTGTCTGTCTGTCTGTTCCTATCTCTCTCTGTGTCTGTCTCTGTCTGTCTGTCTGTCTGTCTCTCTTTCTCTTTCCTTCCCCCATCTCTCTGTGTGTCTGTCTGTCTGTCTCTCTCTCTGTCTCTGTCTCTGTCTCTCTCTCTGTCTCTCTCTCTCTCTTTCTCTCTCTCTCTCTCCTCTCTCTCTCTCTCTTCTCTTCTCTCTCTCTCTCTCTCTCCATCCCGCTCTGCTATGACCTGCTCCACTCCACATGTTTACAGGTAATATATGTGCAAAGTCCGTTTGTTGTTTACACCGCTCAGAGTGCTGATAAACACACACGCAAACATAATGTAAGAAAAAACAAGAAAAGCTATTTCGGTTGATTTCTTTTGCACGAACACATGAACACATGCGCGCGCATGCACGCACACACATGTGAGTACACACGCGGGCAAACACACACACACACACACATACACACATACGCGCACGTGCATACGCGTACGCGCGCACACACACGCGCGTGCGCGCGCGCGAGCGCGCAAGAGTCATATACACACACAAAGACTAGACTTTCTATGTAAATATATATATATGTATATATACTACAAACCGGTACAAAAATACAAAACTTTAAAAAGACACTCACAAAAGGAAACAAAAACAAAAACGGATGATGCAACCAACCATCCAACCAACCAACCAGCCAACCGGCCAATCATTCAACCATCCAACCAGCCAATCAACCAACCAGCCAGCCAACCAACCAGCCAGCTAACCAGCCATCCAACCAACCAACCAACCATCCAACCAACCATCCATCCAACCAACCATCCATCCAACGAACCAGCCAAAGAGCAAATACTCTCAGACGCAAGGACACAACAACAACAAAAAATAACAACAACACAACAACCATCCAACCAACCAACCAACCAACCAACAATCACCACCACCACAATAGCCACCACTAACTCCCCACCAGTACCACCACTACAAAACCACCACAACCGCCACCACCACCACTACCACAACAGCAGCAACAACAACAACAGCATTATCATCACCACCACCACCACCACCACCAAAAAACAACAACAACCAACACCAAAACATCATCATCATCAACAACAACTACTACAAAACACAGCTGCTAACACTCACACCACAACGGTTAACAAACACGCCTTTCGGAATCTTCCTCTCCACAGTAGCCTATAAACCTGAGTTCAGAACACTCTCTCTCTTTCTCTCTTTATCTTTGTGTGTCAGCCAACCAACCAGCCAGACAACCAGCCAGCCAGCCAAAGTCTGTTAGGCCCCTGTTACTTCTATGGCTGCCCGTTCACAGACTGCAGCAGACAGGGACAGGGCTGATTCCAACGACCTATACCTCTCCACACCAACCCCCACGCCTTCTTCTAAAGCTACTGACACACTAGAATCACGGACAGTACGTCCTGACGATTCGTAGTACAAAAAAAAATGACCAACGCAGTCAAACTAAACAGCGTAGTTAACGCATACTGCGTAGAACATCTTGCGACCATTTTCCGCATTTTGGGGGGAAGAGTTGGTCGTTGTGTGCCGGTGACAAACATTTTCAAAGCTGCATACACAGGGGGATTGGATGTCAAGAAACATGAGTGCTTATTGGAAATAAAACTGATTTTTATTGTTGGAAAAAGTTCGCCGAACTATCAATTTCAAGATCAAGTTCTTCATTTTCTGTTATGCGTGTAGAGAAACGAAATATTATGTGAAGTATCAAGAGACAAAAGTCATAACTGAACAACTTAATAAAGGTGGCATGCACTATTTGAGCGCTACACTCTAGCCCGATATTGTAGGACACAGATTAGAAAGGTAATTCACCTTCTGGCTTGCTTAATTTGATTTTTTGAACATGGTGTAAAGGCTTTCTTTTCTAATAGCTTTACATTGATCACAATATTTCTGTTTTGGCAAGGAAAATAATTTTACATACTTCCAAGTATTTAGATATACATCACTAATTTTTTATTCTTTTATTTTATTTATTCTTTTATATCGAGGATAATCGAATAAGCACTCGCACTTTTTTTTTTACATCCAGCCCCCGTGTGTATGCAGTTTTGTAAATTTTGTCATCTGTTCCCACCGGCACACAATGGCCTATTCTTTCGAAAAGCGAAACAGGATTTAACGTATGCGCAAGATGTTCTACGTGCGTTCGCACACGGAACCTCCGTTTATAGTCTCATCCGAAGGACTTTTGGGGAGAGTGGAATCGGCACTGATGTTAACTCCCGGGGAGAATATCCCCTTGAACGGGATTCGAACCCGGGTCGTCAGATTGTGAGCGCAATGTTCTAATCACCAGGCTATCCCGTCCCCCCCCCCCCCCTCGCCCCATTAGAACTTAGAACTATTTAGATGGTTATCATAATACTTTGCTAATACCTTTTTGGTACAAGTTTCCTTGAAAAATGCCCAAAGAGAAAAGTCATGAAATTTGTCATCAACATTATCACTATCACATATCGCACAAGTGCCTTTTATTTCAAACAAAATTCCATCAAAACGGAGGGCATTAGACCAGGTATTGGCCTAGGCAGAAAGTGCTTTTATTATAAAAAAAAACAAACACCCAACAACCTGACACTTGCATTCGTTTTTAAACCTGACAGTCGTCGCTGTTTCTCTGCTTCTGCTCCAGTGATTCGCCCAAAGCCTACTTATGACACTTTTAAATCCACTCACAAGACATATTTATTCCAAATCTGATTTCCACCCTCTTGTTTTATCTCACATCTATCCCTGCCTAAAACAGCCCAAATCCCATCACCCTGCCAAAGTGTATAACCTGTGTGTGTGTGTGAGTGTGTGTGTGTGTGTGTGTAAGTAAGTAAGTAAGTAAGTCTTCAATGTTTACGTCTTTCCACTTAAAGTGATACCAGACGATCCTAAAAAAGGAGACTGAACATGTGAGATAGAGAGAGAGAGAGAGAGAGAGAGAGAGAGAGAGAGAGAGAGAGAGAGAGAGAGAGAGAGATATCTACTCTATGTGTGTGATTGTGCGCGTCCCTGCATGCATGCGCGCTCGTGTGTGTAATAAATAGTAATAACAAAGGAAACAGTATTCTTAACATGAACAAATCAAGAACAGAAAGTAAGAAAAATTGAAATTCAAAAATAGCCACAATAACTACAATAAATGCCCTATAGGACTTAACAATAAACCCTTAGCAATGTCAATTGTTAACTTAATTTTGTTCAAAATGTCTTCAATGGAATTCTCAGAAAAGGCAGGGAGATGAGGTTTTAGCTTCTCACATTCAAGTATGATATGAGTATTTGAAATATATTCACCACATAAGCATTTAACATCCTTACTAAATTTTGTTGTGAATGCATTTAATCTTATCCAGACTGGACACAATCACTCATCATACCCCTGCCCAAGAAGGGGAATTTACGCCAATGCCAAAACTATAGAACAATCAGCCTCATCAGCCACGCCAGCAAGATCATGCTCAAAGTTATTTTGAATCGACTCAAGAAGGAGGCAGAAGAACACCTTGCAGAGGAACAAGCTGGGTTCAGGGCAGGCAGGAGCACAATCAAAACAGATTTTTAACTGCCACAACATGATGGAAAAACATCTTCAACATCAGAGAGACCTGTTCCACAACTTCATCGACTTCAAGAAGGCTTTGACAGGTATGGCACGAAGGCCTGGGGCCCAGGTCCTCAGAATTTTTGGCATTGAAGAAGGACTAGTGCAAACCATTCAGCACTATACAACCTGCAAGCAGTGCAGTCCTTCTGAACAATCAGGTCGGAGACTACTTCAAAACCACAGTTGGGGTCCGACAAGGATGCCTGTTATCTCCAGTCCTGTTCAATCTGTTTTTGGAAAACATCATGAGAGAGACCCTCCATGACTTCCACCCTACCCATCCATTGGCGGCAGACCCCTCAAAAACCCTTACGGTTTGCCGATGACATTGACCTCATGGGCGGAAGTAACACAGAGCTGCAAGATCTTACGACCAGACTTGAGAACAGAGCGGGAGCATAGGAGGGAGGTGAGCTCGGAAAAAAAGTAAAGTACTTGTGAACAGCACGAGCAATGCCCCGCAAAAAAATTTAACATGAACGGCAACAACTGGAGGAGGTAGACGCTTTTAAATACCTCGGCGCTAACTCAAAAAGGACGGGCGATTCGACGACAGAAATCAAAGTCAGAATAGCCATGGCAACATCTTCCATGACAAAACTCACCACAATGGAAAAGTAAAGAGATCATTTTTCCCAATCAAACTAAAGCTCTACAAAGCCCAAATTCAGTCGTTTCCTGCTGTAACGGAAGTGAAACCTGGACATTGACTGCTGAAACAGCAAAGCGAATCCAGTCATTCGAAACAAAATGCCATAGAAAACTACTGGGCATATCCTGGAGAGAACGAAAGACCAACGAATTTGTAAAGAGTCAAATAACACGGCTGGCAGGTCCACAGGAACCCCTTCTCACCATCGTCAAGAAGAAAAAGCTGACTTTGGTTCGGCCACGTACCCGCCACAACACTCTGCCCAAAACAGTACTGCAGGGAACACTCGAAGGTGGCAGAAGGAGGGGAAGACAGAACAAGTCATGGATGGACAACATCAGAGAATGGACCAGGATGAATGACTCGGCACTACTGCGCAGAGCCGAGGACCGAGATGGATGGAGGAGGCTTACCACGGCATCGTCTTTCATGTCTCCCCCACGACCGCCAAGGTCACGGGTCTGATGATGATGATGATGAAAAATAATGCTTTGAGTTGTCTTTCTTTTACATTTGTATGAATCTCTAAGTCTTCAATGTATTCAACTACACTTATTCATACTCAGAGTTGAATGTGAAAGCCGATTGTTTTGCTGATGCTTTTCTATATATTTTGTTTAAGGATGCTTCTTCTAACAACCGATAACCCTCTGCAATGGATAGAAGGACATGCAGTTCTATAGACCCCTTTTCATTACGTGCACCTTTCTTTGCAGCCCGATCAGCCTACTCATTAGAAAACAATCCTATATGTGAAGGAATCCAGCAAAAGGAAACATTAATTCCTCTTAAACACAACAGATTTATGAGGTATTTGACGTAAAGTATAAGTTTACCTGATTGCTTATAAGTTATAGACTTTAAGGCATATAATACTGATTTTGAATCCACACAAAGTAATATATGAAAGAAAGAGTATGGATGATCTAAAATGAAATTCAAAGCCATGAGAATAGAGATCAGTTCAGCTGTAAAAACAGATCGATTTTTAACCAACAAAAAAGGGAAACTTTTCTATTTTTAGTGCCGGGTATACAATGCTAAACCTGCTGATGGTTTTCTAAAAGTAGCCATCTGTATAAATTTTAAGTCAATGACAGTAATTAGTTGTATATGTGAATGAACTTAACTGCCATTATATTTGGATTTTCATTCTTTTTCATGTTGATATAATCAACATCAAAGTGAGCTTGCTTCATTTCCGAAACAGGACAAACTGAATTGCCTTTTGTGGTCTACATCATATTTAAAATGTCAGAACGATAAAGATATTTTGTAGGTACTTATAGTCGCAAAGAGCTTATTTTTCGGGCTCTTTTGAGAAATCTGTTTCAGACCTCATTTTTATTTATTCTGAAGCAAATTTTTTCAGATTTGACTTCTAAGAATTTTTGGCACATACAAGTTGTCTGTACTCATCAAGTGGTAACATTCCAATTTTTTTTTATATGTATCAAGTGCAGAGGCATAAAATGGCACACCTAGAGCGAGTCTATAGACCTTGCAGTTACACTTTGAAGTTTCTTTAGTAAGTATTTAGGTGCACTAAAATAAACTTCTTGTCCATACGATAATTTAGATCTAATTAAAGAAGTAGACAGATGTTTCAGAACTGTAATGTCTTATCCCTAAAACTGCTTTCCTACAACTTTAAGCAGATTTAAACATTTTCTTCCTTTAGTTAAGATATATTCAATATGGGCATTCCAAGTTAACTTTGAGGAAAGAAAAACACCTAAAACTGTATTCATTGTTTATATTCAACTATCTCATTTTCAATTTTGAACACAGGCAAATTTTCTGGATTGCCACCATTGTTAAAAAGCATCATATGTGTTTTTTCTGTGGATAATTTTAGGCCATTTTCAATTATGTACTTATTTAAATATCAAGGTCTTTTTGGTATAGTTTTTTAAGTTTAAAGAAACCTTTTTGTTGTGTTTTGTTTCATGGTAACATTCATCCCCCATGCATAAAGTTTTTCTGCATATTGTACTAAGATAACATTCTGAGACAAATGTTTAGAAAGATCATATAACAGGATATTAAATAGAACTGTTGCTATAACGGAGCCTTGTGGTAAGCCTATGTCGAGATATCTGGAATCTGAGTATTTATTTTCTACCTTTACTTGAATGGATCTATTGCTAAGAAAGCTCTTGATGTAATGATAGATGTTTCCGGAAAGGCCAATTGTCTTCAACTTTTTAAAAATAACTTTGCATGCCAAACTTGATCGTAGGCTTTATTTATGTCAAACAACGTTGCAAGGACATTTGTTACGTGCAAATTGTTGTTTTACACCTGTTGTAAGTTTAACTAGGTTATCTATACCTGATCTACCTCGCTGAAAGCCTGCTGATGCTTGCAATAATGTTATTTTCTGGCAATAGTAAAAAAACCTTCCAAGAACAACTCTCTCCATGAGCTTTCCAGTATTGAGGTCAATGCTATGGGGCCTGTAACTGGCTTTATCTGTCTTGGCTTTCCTTGCTTGTGGACTGGGACCACAATGGACTGTTTTTCCCTTGTACTGGAATGACACCCTGGACCCAGCATTTACTAAAAAGTTTTTGAAGTAGCATAATGAGATTTTCTGGTAAATGTTTGATCATATCATTGGAAATCGCATCAGCTCCAACAGATGTTTTCTTACTAGGAAGTGATAGAATTGCATCTTTTACTTCCTGGAGTGTAATTGGAGCATTGATGTAAAGAGTGTTATCAGGCACTGGGTCTACATATTCATTTTTGACTTCTTCTTCACTTCTGAATGTTTATGTTTAGCCGATAGACCCACCTTACGCATGGTATTTGAAATCATCGTGGCAAACGCCTCAGCCTTTTCTGCACTAGATGGAAACTCTTTGTTTTCTAGAATAATTGGACATGATGGTAAGTTTATACCTTTTGTCATTTCATTAAAATTTTTCCATACTTTCTGAATGTCTTTATGATTTGAAATTTCACTTCTACAAAAAGATGACCAATACTGTTCTTTAGCTTGTGCTATGACCATGTTACAGTAGTTCGTGGCCTTTTTCTGCTCATCATGGTTACTAGACGATTTGTTTTTGAGAAAAGCTTTATGCATTTAATGTTTTTATGTAATAATAATAATAATAATAATAATAATAGTGTATGGAATTTATATAGCGCTGAATCTTGTAAAGCAACAAATCAAAGCGCTCAGATTTTTTTGATTTTTTATCGAGGATAATGGAATAAGCACTTATGTGCTTTTTTACATCAAGTCCCCGTGTGTATGCGGTTTTGTAAATTTCGTCATCTGTTCCCACCGGCACACAATGGCCTACTCTTTCGAAAAGTGGAACAGGATTTAACGTGTGCGCAAGATGCTTTGCATGCGTTCGCACACGGGTACATCTACTTCACATGCTTGTGTCTACCAGACATTTCCAAAGTGTTTAATAGATTTTCCTGAGTGGCATTTAGGAATAGAGATATTGGCAGCTTGTAGTATAATACTTGTTATGGCAGAATACATTTGATCCATTTCGTGTGCATCTGTTCACTCTGTATTGTAAGAAGCAAGAATATGTTTAAACCTTTTCCAGTCAGCACGCTTATAATTATATTTTGGAACTTTGTCCTTTGTAATATCCCACTGGCATAACTGGTTATTAAAAGTTATTACGATAGGTAAGTGATCACTGCCTAGAGTATCTTTATGCGTTGACCAATCGCAATCAGAAACAAGTGTTGGTGACACTAAAGTTAGATCTATTGCTAACGCCCTGTGACTTGAGACATCGGGAATTCTAGTGCCGTGTGTGTGTGTGTGTGTGTGTGCGTGTGCGTGCGTGCGTGCGTGTATGTACATTTGAATTTGTTAACTCTGTCATTTGTTATTGGTTGTATGTATGGGTGTGTTTACTGCAAGCGCTTTGATTTCTTTTTGCAAGTTATAGCGCTATATAAATTCCTTTTTTTTTTTAAACCTGACACCTTCATTAGTTTTTAAACCTGACACCGTTATTAGTTTTTAAACCTGACACCTTCATTACTTTTTAAACCTGACACCGTTATTAGTTTTAAAACTGACACCTTCATTACTTTTTTAACCTGACACCTTTCTCTAAAGCTACTGTCACACTCAAACGTTGACGTTGCATACAAAATTCTCAAGGCTATGGCAATCGTGCTATGACATAGCCTACACTGGGCACGTACGCCAAAGCAGCCATCACTGTACTGGTCCATTCGGAGATTTCCTGACATCGAAAATAATGAAATCTACCTGTTGTGTGGCCACGTTTTACTCTTACAGTTAAGTACAATACGCGTATTTGAAATATTATTTCCCTGTGGAGTTGCCCAGGCTCATCCCCACCTCCAGGAAATTCTGTGCTAGGAATTCCCTCTTTTCTATCCCTCTCGTTATTTCTGCCTTGTGTCTTTTCTTCTTGTCACCTCCGCCTTATCTATTTTCTGCCTTCTTGGTCCATTGCCCTGCTTTTTCCCCCCAGAAGGACTTGAAATTTAACAATTCTCTCTTATGCCGAAGTCGGATGCGCTGGGCCTGACTTGTCAGGCGCTTAGCGGCAGCGCAACGCATTTTTGCACATATGACAGACGATAATAGTTGCTGTCTGAGCGTTCGACGACGACGACAACGACGATGACAACGAAGAAGAAGAAGATATATTACATTGTTTACATAACGATTTGAAAGTTTTGCTGAATTTTGTAATTATCACATTTCATGTAGTTCTCGATAAGAAAGATAATAAATCATCCGTATGAAGGTGTATTATGTTGCCGGTGGGGGTGGGGGATGGAGGGCATTAATATTACAAGTCTTTTAGCGATGAACGTTTTCAAAAACATTTTTCTTCGTTGAAATCCAATTTGCGGACTACTTTTTCGCCGCATCATTTCCATGACTTAGTTTGAGGATGGTAGCATTAGGTATATTTTTTTTGTTAGGGTGGATAAAGGAACAAGGAGCTGAATGATTCCACTTTCGTTCTTTACCTGCAACTAGTTTTGCATTTCACCTAAGCCCACCCAATCTTCTTCTCTCGTTTCCTTCCATACTGTCAGATTTGTCTGGGAAAAAATAATGGTAAGTCCTTTCCAGCTCCTCTCGTGGGCCGTAAAGCTTGGTTTTCGTCTAATATCACTTTAAGTGAACAGACGTAAAATTGAAGACACACAGCTTGGTTTGCAGGGTTATCTCCGTCAGCCACACAATCTTCTTCCTCAGGTCGCTGAATAGCATGCACCTCTGAAGGATGTGCTCGCCAGTCTGGTTTTCTTTGCCACAGGGGAGAGGGAACGAGTTTCAGCTTTGTGGACATTGTGGTGATTTAGCCTGTTGTGCTCAGTGCGGAGTCTTAGTATGAAGACTTGTTCTTGTCTTTTGAGATAGTGGTAGTCGTCCTTCTCCACTCTGGGTTGGGCCATTGATTTGATGATTGTCTTCTTGACGTGGAAGGTGAGGCTGCGTTCGCACAGTTCTTTCCTTGCCCCGTTTCCCGTGTTCATCCATATGTACATATGTGTATATATACTGCGATGTTGGAAAGTGTTACATACCTGGTGTATATATATATATATATATATATATATATATATATAATATTTCCCAGCAAACTAACTTTTCCCCCAAGGATGCGATCAAGCCAATGGGTACGGAGGTGGGTTTTTTTTTTTAATGCGCTCTATGGATACATCATAGATTCATTCAGTCATTCGCTCAGCGTTTTAGTATGAGAGTCTTGCAATGCCGTCAGGAAGTATTGTGTTGCGTGTTGTGTTCCTCTTCCCCCTGGAGGCTGCAGCCAAGTGGTCAAGACCGTTTGACTTCAATCCCGTGTGTCCATCAAGTCATGGGTTCGAATCTCAGCGTCGGCGCTTGGGAAATTAAAGGAATGTACGATCTCCAATGTCAACCTCAAGTGCAGACTGCCAGTGCCTTCATTCCCTTCGTGTATACGCTTCGGATGAGACTATAAACCGAGGCCCCGTGTTCGAACGCATGCAGAACATCTTGCGCACACGTTAAATCCTGTTCCGCTTTTCGGAAGAGTAGGCCATTGTGTGCCGGTGGAAACATGAAAAATTTTACAAAACCGCATACAAACGGGGACTGGATGTAAACAAGCACATGAGTGCTTATTCCATTATCCCCGATATAAAATAAAAAATAAAATAATAAATAAATAATAATGAAACACGCACGTTACAAATCCCGTCATTCATGTCAACGGTTGGTGAGTTACGGAAACACGTGCATACCCAGCATGCAACCTGTACAATAAAATGAGCTGCTCTGAAGTCAGAATGTGTCAGCTGAGGCCAGCGGGCAGACCTCTTAAAGTACGGGCACGTCACACGAACATGTGGACTGGCCAAGACTGTCCTACTACAGGGAACAGTACAAGGAGGGAGACGAAGAAGAGGCAGACAGAGAAAACGATGGGAAGACAACATCAGAGAGTGGACTGACTGGCCTTGAGTGGAACGACTTAGTACGGAAAGCTGAACACTACGAAGAGTGGAGGAAGCTCTTTGCAAACTCTTCAGTGGTGCCTCAACGGTCTACCAGACTAAGGGGGATAGGTGAGGAGAAGCGTTATCTCTAGACTACCGATCCGTTTTTAAATTTTTTTTTTATATTCTTGTATATTTTATTCTTTTATATCGAGGATAATGGAATAAGCACTTATGTGCTTTTTTTTTACATCCAGTCCCCGTGTGTATTCGGTTTGTAAATTCTGTCATCTAATCCCCCCTGGCACACAATGGCCTACTCTTACGAAAAGCGGAACAGGATTTAACGTGTGCGCAAGATGTTCTGCGTGCGTTCGCACACGG
>CM054161.1:48738533-48743533 GCA_028751875.1 Rapana venosa
CCGGTGGGAACAGATAATTTAGAAAACCGCATACACACGGGGACTGAATGTTAAAAAGCAATAAGTGCGTTCGCACACGGGGGCTCGGTTTATAGTCTCAGTTAACTCCAGGGGAAAATATCCCCTTGAACGGGAATCGAACCAGGGTCGTCAGATTGCGAGCGCAATTGTCTAACCACTAGGCTATCCCGAGAGAGAGAAGAGTGCATATGCATCCGAGATCTTGCACACATACTCTGCACTTGCAAAGAAGTCATGTATGGAACAGTGAACAAAAACTGTAGTCAATTTTTTGGTTTTACTTTTGTCTGGTCCCTGGCACTGCAGGGTTTATTCTCTCATAAAGCATGCAAGGAACAGTCGAAGGCAAGAGAAGAAGAGGCCGCCAAAAGAAATCATGGGTTGACAACATCAAAGACTGGACCGCCCAGCCCCTGCAACTCCTTCTACTAGCCACACAGGATCATGAAGCATGGAAAAAGATCTCCGTTGCGTCTTCTCTCATGTCCCCCCTACGTCCTTTGGGACATGGGACTGAGTGAAAGCATGCACACCCATCCCCATCACTACAAAATAGTTAATTCCTTTATATACAGTATGTGGCATGCTGACATTGTGATTTTAGTACACATATCACTATTTCAATTATGTTGCAAGGGTTTTTTAAGAGCGAAAAATGATGTAGAAATATATTTTATCTTAAGTATCTTTAGTACTAGAACAAAAGCAACAGAATCATAAAAAACAACAAAAGTCCAGTTTTTTGACGTTTTAGTTTTGGTCTCATGGCTCATGTACTTAATTGTATTACTATTCATCCAGTTTTTGATATTTTTAAAAGTCATTCTGAAGTTCATTTTGTTTTATTTCAGCTGCGAGCCGGCTACCCAACCCTAACCAGCTTCTTTTGGGGCGGGGGGGGGGGGAAGCTGAAGGGGGAGGTAGGCTTTTCCCAATGCTCTGACCAGCAGTGACACAATGACCAACCCACCGACTTCTGTTCGCTTTCTTGAATTCTCACACCATTTGAAACAGCTCGGACCAGAATGATGTGTTCATTCCAACATGCTGGAAATGACAAAAGCTTTAAGTTCCAGCCGTGTAATTTACAGCCAGAAAGCACAGACACCCTGAATGAATCGGTGTAAAACATCAGCTTGGGAGTGTTAAAAGAGGGAGCTGTGCAAAGCTGGTATTTTTCTCAGGGCAGAAAGTCAGTTGGGCAGTCAAGTGGCTGCGGTGTGTGCTCACCACTTCATTTTTAAAACAATTTTAATGTAAACATTTTATCGATTTTGTACAGGGCTGTTACGACATACAGAAAAACTGGAAGCAAAACTAGTTACAAACAATTGTGTTGATGCTATAAAAAGGAACATGCAACATTCTCTCCAACCACTCTGATGGACAATCTTGGATTTATCATCACATAAAAAATTAATATGATACAGGGAATCAAACTAGGTTGTCAACCTTTATCCACAACTTCCTACACTTCCAATTGGGATTCTAGAACAAACGTAAATGGGTCAGGCGCAAAAAATCCTTTTAACCATGTGTACCAATAGAGCAAATAAAGCACTAATACTACTTGCAACCCCAAAGCAACACCCCCCAAAAACCAACCAACCAGCCAAAAAAACATTCCAAATAAAACAAAAACAAACAAACAAGCTTAATATGATACTGACAAAATTGTAGGTTTCCAATTCACCATCTTATGGCAGCAATATTAAATGGAGAGAAGCTTCATAGTATGCAATGTATTTTAAAAATAATATACGCACAACTCAACTTCAACTCAAATATGTTTTACAATCAATGCACACAACTCATTTTTACCCCGGTTTAACAGGAAATGAGGGGGGGGGGGGCAGCAAACAGAGTGGAGGGTATTAACTGCATACCTTATAAGGAATCTTCCAGTAACCATGCAGAACCACTGTCTAACATTTTCACGTAAAGAGGATAAGTCAAAGACATGATTTCAGCCATGTCCTCCAGGTTGTTCTGATCAAGAACTGATACAGGCAACAGGCTACACACAAGTCCACCATCCTTCATGTGAAGGTGAACAACAGAGGCATTGTATGGAATGGTCACATGCAACTAAACCAATGACACAACTGCCTAGATGAAGCGAAGACATTTCAAGCCTCCAAAATGAATATCGAGACCTCAAATACCAAAACAAACCCAATAGTAAACATGTGCATTTAAAAGCATTGTGTTATTCATTCAAGAAAGGGCAAGGTTATGTTCGGAAGAAAATCGCGAGAAAACATTATCGGGTCACACTTAAGTCCATAAAAACCAACACTAAATGTTTCAATGTAAAATGTCAAAGCTGTGTTTGACAAGAACAGAAAAGTGGAAAAACAGCAAGCGCTTTAAATACAAGACTTGCTGTCCACCAGAATTCCTGGCAGAAATTCCCAGGGAAGTGGGTTGGGAGGGGATGGTTACAACATCACTAAAGTGGTTTAAAGTACATGCAGTCAAAAACCACGATCACGTGTTTTGTAAAGTGCTTGTAAACAGTTTCGCTCAACCCTAAAATAAGAATCACACAAGATAAACCATTTTCTAGTTTTACACATTCCAGGTGTCATGACAGCATAAAAGTAAAAGCAAAAAAAAGGCTAAAAAACCCCCACAACCTGTACCACACTATAATATCAAGAGTTATCTGCTAGAATGCATTATTTCCCAACGTTTGATACACCGGTATTTCCCAACGTTTGATACACGGGAATTTTAGACTACATATATCTTAAGTAATATGGTTGGAGAAAAAAAGTACAAATGGACATAACAGATACAGAACAAAGATTGAACAAATGCACACAAAAAAGCAGACAAGACATCATGCAGAAATAATCACTGATCAAAGTCAAGTCATATTCACTCCTTGCCCATACAGCCAGATTTTCTTTTAAAGGAGAGTGTGTGTGCGCGCGTGTGTGTGGTGGGGGGGGGGGGGGGAGGGGGGAGGGGGGCTCGAACTTTACCTACTTTTTTCACATTTTTTCCAGATTTGATCAAGGCTGTGCTAAGAGTACATTTTGTGCTGACAATGGTAATCAAATACTGATGGGAGAGATGCAAAGAGAAGCAGATGGAGCAGTCTATCAACAAACTGAAAGTACTATGACCTGGTTAATGGGAATGTCACTGACCTATAGCAATGCAAAAAGGCCAGAAGAAAAGATAACAGGACACACCAATACAAGATGCCGGCATTCTTATAAACACTATAGAATATAAGAATCGTTTATCTTCAACCACACGTCAAAAAACAAACTGTATAAATGCCTTTTTTCTGATAAAGAAAAAAAGGTGAAGGTGTTCCCCTAACCTATGCAGTCGTTGGGGAGCAAAGTGTCAAGAGGCCTCGGCTTCTCTCAAGGGCCAGAATTGTTTTAAGGTGGTACCTTCACTCCCTTGCTTTACCCTCTCTGTCTCTAAAAAAAAGGGCAGCCGCTCATTGCGATTTTACAGCTGAGTGAACTGGGGGACTGTACTGAAGCCCAGACCGACGAACGTTAACCCTTTCAAGAGGTAGCCACACTCAACACTGCTTAACCTTAGCTTGGGGAGAGCAAGTGCTCTGACCACTGAGCTATCCTAGCTTTTCTAAGGGAAGGTCGTTAGACAAGATGTACACAGAAACCTGGTTCTTGTGCTACAGCAGATTTCTTCTCGATGTGACACTCCACTACTTCCTCTTACCTGCATCCTTTCCAAAATTACGGGCGTTTTTAAAAAAAATCAATGTTGGTTACTGCTGAAAGTCTAAAAATTTAAAGGATTTCTTTACACCACACACTGAAAACTCAAATTCATTTTATTTCAGAAATTGATTTTGTTCACTTAACACCCCACCTAAACACACACACAACACAACCACACACACACACAGCACACACCACAGTCACACACACACACACCTGTCTAATATCACAACTGTGAAAAGACGTTAAATGAATTTGAACACACACACAACACACGCACACAAACACAGACACACACACACAGCACCCTCCGCCCTCCACACACACACACACACCCAACCCACACACACCACACCCCACACAAAACCACCCCCACCCCCCGACACACGCACACCACACACTCACTCCAACTAACCTGAACATACATACATACCCACCCGTCATTTTACACAACACCCCTTCTCTGTAAAACATCCTCACCCTCTTCCACTGCCTTCCCCCAACGATTATCCAACGATGCACTCTAAAACCAGCCGCCCCCCCCCCCCCACCCCCACGTTTGTTTTTCAATAAACGATTCTCCCCCAAATGCACCGTTACCTTCAAATGATTAATCAATCATGCATTCTGAAACCAGCACCCTCTACTGTTCTTCAATAAACTTTTTTTTTCTAAAATGTTCCCCGCTCACTCACCTCCCCCCCCCCCCTCCTACCCCGCCCTCTCTCCCCTGAACCTCATCAGAAAGTATGGCTGCCTGCCCTCTATCCCCACCCTCAGTCATTACACCCCTTTCCCCATTCCTACTCACTGGACCGTTCTAGCAACTCCCCCCCCCCCTCCCCCACCTTCTAACCTTCCTAGCAACCTTTCCCTAAACTTCAAACTTCCCTTCTCCCAACACCCTCTATAAACTATAAACCGGAGGCCCATGTGCGAACGCACGCAGAACATCTTAAGCACGAGTTAAAAACCCCTACCGCGTTTTGGAAGAGTATGCCATTGCACTGGTGGGCACGTATGACAATTTACAAAATCGCATGCATACGGGGACTGAATGGAAAATTAAAACACCCAAATGTGTACTTATTCCGTTATCGAAATAATAAAAAACACAACTGAAAACAAAATGTTTAGCCCTTGTGTCAGTATACACACCAAGTTATCTACCTGCCTACTGTGTCCACATGTGGGGGCCAGGGTTAAGAGTTAAGATTAAGTGTTAGGGTTAGCATCAACAGTTAACAGCCAGGGTAAGGGTTGTCT
>CM054161.1:48746033-48768533 GCA_028751875.1 Rapana venosa
GAGGGGGAGGGGGGAGGGGGGGTGGAAATCCATCAAACGTGCACTTTGTTGATGGTTCGAACCCTGACCGTCAGATCCCAAGCTCCTCGCTGTAATCACTAGGATATGCCACCCCAAAGTATAATAGTGTGTGAATGAAAGAGAGTGGAAGGGAAACAATCTTAAGAAAAACCCTTTCCCTTACCTAGGCTTTGACCAAGGGCAGGCAACTCCTCGATTCCACCTGATAGGAGCAGGTCATCAAGGAAGGTAGGACGGGATGAAGGGCGTGGTAGCAGCTTTTCTGTGGACAGAGTGACACAGATACATCATTGTCTAAGAAACTTGAATATCACAGAAACTGAATGTCAAAGAAACATGATATCAAACTTTGATGGGAGTAGCTGTTAACAGGAATTTTCCGCCACGCAACACTCAAAGTGATAGACTTGTTGATAAAAAGTACAAATACGTGAACGTAATATCACAAGATGCATCATTTTCTAAGAAACTTGAAATATCACAGAAACCGACTATCAAAGAAGCATGATATTAAATATTGACGGAGTAGCTGTTAACAGGAATTTTCCTCCACGCAACACTCAAAAAGTGGACATTTTTTGTTAAAAATATATATACCCAAAAGAGACAGAAAAAATAACAGGGGGACAGAGTAGCCTAGTGGTTAGGGCATTGAGCGCTTTGATTTGTTGCTTTACAAGATTCAGCGCTATATAAATTCCATACATTATTATTTTATTATTATATTATTATTATTATTATTATCATTATCATTATTATCTGACGACCCGGGTTTGAGCCACCACCGAGACCACAGCTGTCAGCTTACCCCCACTTTCAGATCCTCTCAGCTGCTATCCATCCCAGCCCAGCTGGTGCCGATTATAGCAGAAACTGACCACACTTGGACTTGGTAAAAGGAAGGAGCTGATTTTAGCAATGGGCCCTTGACTGAGTCATGCTGGATTTGTGCACTGTTAGATGCTTGTTGGAAGGACTTTTCCCTCTTGGAGGTAACGTCAGTGCTGACTCCACTCCACTTAAAAGTCCTTCGGATGAGACTATCAACTGAAGTCCCGTAAGCGAACACACGCAGAACATCTTGCGCACGCGTTAAAATCCGTTCCGCTTTTCGGAAGAGAGGCCATTATGTGCCGGTAGGAACGGATGACAAAATTTGCAAAAACTGTATACACACGGGGACTAGGTATTAACCCCCCCATCCCACATGAATACTTATTCCTTTGTCCTCGAAATAAATATTTTAAACAAAACTCTGAAAAAGACAAAGATGTACGCACTATTACCTATTTCCTTTCTCTGTGTCCATTATGTGACAGTATCTAAAACGGAGTTGACTTCTACTAAAGCATTATCTTCAGTACCTGCATGCATTTATTTGTGAGATAATAAAGTGGTTGAATTGAATTAAATTCATGGCGGACAAAAACGGTCGCATACGCAAAATCTCACCATTACTGAACCTCGGAGCTCTAGCTGAGGAATGAAATAATCACACGTTGGTATATAACAGAAAAAACACACACAGATAAAACGCAAAACTACAACTTTAGAGTGTGTCATCTAAACAAATGTCAATACTGATGTGTACCAGCTGCTTAATGTAAAAGATGGAGCACTATTACCGTTATTGTGCACACTATAAGCTTATGGCTTGTTGACGGTCTTTTGTATGATAATTATGTGAATATGTATGTATGACTTTCTGAACGACATTTTGTGTTAAAGCTGGACTTCAGAGATTCTTCTCACCTGTAATGGAGAATTGCTGTTTTCATCGGCCAGACAGGTTGCTGGGTACTTCTGTGTGGCAGAGTGCTGGGGCTTGTTTTGCCATGTTGCTGGGTACTCGTCTCTACAGTTGGCACTTGTTTTGGCACAGTTGGTGCATGTTTTGGCACAGTTGGTGCATGTTTTGGCAGATATTTGTTTTGGCATGGTTGGTACTTGTTTTGGCACAGTTGGTATTTGTTTTGGCAGATATTTGTTTTGGCATATTTGGTACTTGTTTTGGCACAGTTGGTACTTGTTTTGGCACAGTTGGTGCATGTTTTGGCAGATATTTGTTTTGGCATGGTTGGTACTTGTTTTGGCACAGTTGGTACTTGTTTTGGCAGATATTTGTTCTGGCATATTTAGTACTTGTTTTGGCACAGTTGGTACTTGTTTTGGCACAGTTGGTGCATGTTTTGGCAGATATTTGTTTGGGCATGGTTGGTACTTGTTTTGGCACAGTTGGTACTTGTTTCGGCAGATATTTGTTCTGGCATATTTGGTACTCGTTTTGGCATAGTTGGTACTTGTTTTGGCACAGTTGGTACTTGTTTTGACATACTTGTTTTGGCATAGTTGGTACTTGTTATGACATATTTGTTTCGGCATAGTTGGTACTTGTTTTGACAGATACTTGTTTTGGCATAGTTGGTACTTGTTTTGACATATTTGTTTCGGCATAGTTGGTACTTGTTTTGGCATACTTTTTTCGGCATAGTTGGTACTTGTTTCGGCAGATACTTTTTTCGGCATAGTTGGTACTTGTTTTGACAGATACTTGTTTCGGCATAGTTGGTACTTGTTTCGGCAGATACTTTTTTCGGCATAGTTGGTACTTGTTTTGGCACAGTTGGTACCTGTTTTGACAGATACTTGTTTTGCATAGTTGGTACTTGTTTTGGCACACACTTGTTTCGGCATAGTTGGTACTTATTTTGGCATAGTTGGTACTTGTTTTGACATATACTTGTTTCGGCATAGTTAGTACTTGTTTCGGCAGATACTCGTTTCGGCATAGTTGGTACTTGTTTTGGCAGATACTTGTTTCGGCATAGTTGGTACTTGTTTTGGCAGATATTTGTTCCGGCATAGCTGTTACTTGTTATGGCATAGCTGGTACTTGTTTTGGCATAGTTGGTACTTGTTTTGGCAGATGCTTATTTCGACATAGTTGGTACTTGTTTTGACATATTTGTTTTGGCATAGCTGGCACTTGTTTTGACAGATACTTGTTTCGGCATAGTTTGTACTTGTTTCGGCAGATATTTGTTCCGGCATAGTTGGTACTTGTTTTGGCAGATATTTGTTTCGGCATAGTTGGTACTTGTTTTGGCAGATATTTGTTTTGGCATAGTTGGTACTTGTTTCGGCAGATACTTGTTTTGGCATAGTTGGTACTTGTTTTGACATATTTGTTCCGGCATAGTTGGTACTTGTTTTGACAGATACTTGTTTTGGCATAGTTGGTACTTGTTTTGACACACACTTGTTTCGGCATAGTTGGTACTTGTTTTGGCATAGTTGGTACTTGTTTTGACAGATACTTGTTTCGGCATAGTTGGTACTTGTTTCGGCATAGTTTGTACTTGTTTCGGCACAGTTGGTACTTGTTTCGGCATAGTTGGTACTTGTTTCGGCACAGTTGGTACTTGTTTTGACAGATACGTGTTTTGGCATAGTTGGTACTTGTTTTGGCACACACTTGTTTCGGCATAGTTGGTACTTATTTCGGCATAGTTAGTACTTGTTTTGGCATAGTTGGTACTTGTTTTAACAGATACTTGTTTTGGCATAGTTTGTACTCATTTCGGCACAGTTGGTACTTGTTTTGGCATAGTTGGTACTTTTTTCGCAGATACTTGTTTTGGCATAGTTGGTACTTGTTTTGACATACTTGTTTTGGCACAGTTGGTACTTGTTTTGGCAGATATGTTTTGGCATAGTTGGTACTTGTTTTGGCATAGTTGGTACTTGTTTTTGGCACAGTTAGTACTTGTTTTTGGTACAGTTGGTACTTGGTTTTGGTACAGTTGTTACTTGGTTTTGGCAGGTTGCTGGATACTTGCTTCTTGTGACTTGTTTTGGCACAGTTACTTGGTACTTGATCTGGCAAGGTTGCTTGGTTCTTGTTTTGGCAAAGTTACCTGGTTCTTCTTTTGGCAAGGTTGCTTGGTTCTTTTGGCAAGGTTGCTTGGTTCTTCTTTTGGCAAGATTGCTTGGTTCTTGTTTTGGCAAGGTTGCTTGGTTCTTGTTTTGGCAAAGTTACTTGGTTCTTCTTTTGGCAAGGTTGCTTGGTTCTTTTGGCAAGGTTGCTTGGTTCTTCTTTTGGCAAGGTTACTTGGTTCTTCTTTTGGCAAGGTTGCTTGGTTCTTCTTTTGGCAAGATTGCTTGGTTCTTGTTTTGGCAAAGTTGCTTGTTCTTGTTTTGACAAGGTTGCATGGTTCTTGTTTTGGCAAGGTTGCATGGTTCTTGTTTTGGCAGGTGGCTCGGTATTTGTTATGGTACAGCTGATTGGTATTTTCTTTGGCTATGTCGCTTCATTTGATGCTTTGTTCTTGTTTGGTTCTTGTTGACTGATTCTTGTTGTTTGGTCCTTGTTGACTGGTTCTTGTTGACTGGTTCATGTTGACCGATTCTTGTTGACTGGTTCTTGTTGACTGGTTTTCGTTGCTTATTTTTTGTTGCTTAGTTCTTGTTGACTGGTTCTTGTTGCTTAGTTCTTGTTGACTGGTTCTTGTTGCGTAGTTCTTGTTGCTTGTTTCTTGTTGACTGGTTCTTCTTGTTGACCGGTTCTTGTTGACTTTCTTGTTGCTTGGTTCTTGTTGCTTGGTTCTTGACTGGTTCTTCCCGACTGGTTCTTGTTGTTGACTGGTTCTTGTTGTTGACTGGTTCTTGTTGTTGACTGGTTCTTGTTGACAGGTTCTTGTTGACTGGTTCTTGATGCTTGGTTGTTGACTGGTTCTTGTTGACTGGTTCTTGTTGACTGGTTCTTGTTTACTGGTTCCTGATACTTGGTTCTTGTTGACAGGTTCTTGTTGACAGGTTCTTGTTGACAGGTTCTTGTTGACAGGTTCTTGATGCTTGGTTCTTGATGCTTGGTTCTTGTTGACGGGTTCTTGCTGACTGGTTTTTGTTGACTGTCTCTTGTTGCTTGGATCTTGTTGACCGGTTCTTGTTGACTGGTTCTTGTTGACTGGTTTTCGTTGACTGGTTCTTGTTGACTGGTTCTTGTTGACCGTTTCTCGTTTTATCTCTGAATCAGTTGCTCTGAAAAAAGAAGATATAAATCAGAAACACTGACAATACCGACAGTTGAAAAAATAAAGTCACACATCGAAATAGCTCCGTAATCATTTTGAAATGCACTATCATGACTAGTATCATTTAAAACTAATTTCTTTAAGATACTGTCCATTATCTGGAAATTTAACTTTTTTGTACACTATTTGCAAAGACTTGGAAAAATATGTTTGAAAATGTTAGCCATGAGCACAGAAATAGAGTCAATACATGTGACAAATGCAGTTAATGAATGTAAAAGCCGTTTCTTCATCTGTGGTGTATGTTCCTCTTTTTTCTATAGCACTTTTATCAACACTCAAATGTGGCGAAGTGTAGGTGTTTTTTTGTGTGTGGGGATTGAAAATCAATTATCTTCCAGCAGGGTCAGCTCTTTTCTTTAGTTCTAAATCTGTGTAGACGTGCAAGCACAAGATCAAGTATGAGTCTTTCTTCTTCGTTATCTAACGCTCAGATAGCAACTAGTGTGGTCTGTCACATGAGAAAATGCGATGCGCTGCCGCTAAGCGCCTGACAAGTCAGACCCAGCGCATCAGACTTCACATGGGAGAGAATTGTATCTTAAGTGTTTCTGGAAAAAAGCAGAACAGATCAAGAAGGCAGAAAATAGACCAGAAGGTGGTGACCAGGAAAGGAGCAAGGTGGAAACGAAGAGAGGGATAGAAAAGAAGGAATTCCTAGCACTACATTTTCTAAAGGTGGGGATGCTGTTTATATTATTTATGGCACCCGCATCCTAGCATAACTGCAAAACCACCTTACACAAATAAAACCAGAAAAAAAAATCCGTGAACTTACGTACCTGAGGTCTTGACACGCCACGATATTGGATAGACATGACCAGAGAACTGTCAGATGGACCACATGACGACTTACAACACCTAAGTCAGGACTTCTGGGGAACCAGGGCTAGAAGGAAGAGACCCAGCAGGTCCAGAAAGTGCTTCAACACCGTGTTTGGGGATCCGCTGTGTCCCTTCCCCTCACTGAGTGCAGGGGTTCACAGGTTGTCCTGTGCCTTTTCAGCACAGCAACATCCATGTCCCAGGCCAAGGCTGGCCATCCCTTTGGGATCAGGGGGGGGGAAGGTTGAACGGCTGCTGACGGAGTTTCCAAAATCTGTGCTCAATACGCTCGCGAAGAACTTCAGGGACACGTGTACATTCGAGCTCAGGGAATGTGGACAGTGACCGAGTCACTTGTGAACGCTGTGCACACACACACATACGTGTTAGTGTATCGACACGTCGGAAAAGTGTGCAAAGCCGCAGTCGCGAAGCCTGAGGCTTCTCATTCCTACCTAGTCTACATCCTAGTCTATGTCGGAAACCGGAAATCCACGAAGGCCACAATTCCCGCTGCTTTCATCGCGTCTGGTCCCTGAAGCGATTCAGGTGGGAGGTCTTAAAGACACCACTCTGATACGGAAACCCCCAAACATTTTTTTTCGCAAAATCTCGATTCGGAAGTTCCAGGTCGTTTCTCCTCAGCCGTGCTGCTCCACCCCAGTGGGATCTGACAACACGCGTCCGTGTCTTAGATCCCAGAGCACAGATGCCCAGCTCTGCACTGGCTCTGTTTGCCCTTCAGGGTGTTGTTGTGGCAGCACTGCCCGCATCTGTCTGTCCTGCTTCAGAGAGGCCAGGCCCGGCACTGACCCGTCAGTTCCGTGATGCCGCTGCTCCAAGTCGTTTCTCCTGAGCTGTGCTGCTCTAAGGCAGCAGGATCTGAACACAGACATGATGCCTGTCCTAGATCCCAGAGCGGAAGACGCCAGGCCCTGCACTGGCATTGCCCTTCACGGTTTTAATTTTTCTTAAAGCATTTCTTTTATCTCCCTATCCGCACCCTTAATCCCCAAAAATCTATCATTAAGTGAAGTCAAGTCAAGTCATAGTGGTCAAGGACACCAGTCCAGAGGTCATGTAATCCAACATCGTGGCGCTGGTGTCTCCAGTCTCTGGTCAGAAGGTCCACGATGACCAGCAACCATCTGGAGACAAAAACCATCAGTTTTTTTTTAGCGTACACAAGATAAAAAAAAATTCATAACTTGATGAACATCGTAGCTCTAGCCCAGGGAAAAATAATTCTTCCCACATTGGATGATTAAAGAATCCATAACATACACTGCAAAGTGCGCAATGCACAAACGCACGAATAAAGAAAAAAAGTAATCTGTCGTATGTATATGTCGTAGCTATTCAAACAGCAGAGAAGACCCGTTCTGTATGTATGTACACAATAGTTCTTTTTGAATAGTTACTACGCCTGTTACTGTGAAAAAATACAGGGCGTGGACTGATAAAGTGATTTTCGGTAAATATTGCTGTCACATGCAGGCAGGAAAGAAACGTGTGGTTCTGCTTTTGTGGCGACGCGCTCTCCCTGAGGACACCAGCCTGAATTTTCCGCATATATATATATATATATATATATATATATATATATATATGTGTGTGTGTGTGTGTGTGTGTGTGATGGTGCGGTAATTAGATTACCTCCCATGTGATCAGAGCAACGTGTTACTATTTTGGGATACTGTGTTTTGTTTGTTTAAATTTTGCATATGTTGTTTCTTTTCTTTGGTAATGTAACTTCTCGTCATTCAATATTAGAAACACAAAAAAGATGGTTCACACACACACACACAGGGAGAGAGAGAAAGAGAGAGAGAGAGAGAGTATCTGTGTGTATGTGTGTGAGTACGTGCGTGCGCACGAGAGTGTGTATGTGCGAGTGTATATATGTGTGTGTGAACATGTGCGTGCGCACGAGAGTGTGTATGTGCGAGTGTGTGAGTGTATGTGTGTGTGCGCGTGCGTGCGTGTGTGTGTGTATTATATATATTTCATTTTATTCTTTTATGTCGAGGATAATGGAACAGGCACTCATGTACTTTTCTACATCCAGTCGCTGTGTGTATGCAGTTTTATAAATGTCATCCATCTCCACCAGCGCACAATGGCCTACTCCTCCGAAAAGTGGAAGAGATTTTAACTATGTGTGTGTGTTTATTTTTTAACATTTACTTTAACTTGAGCTGTTTTCCCCATGTTTCAGCAGGCAAGGAATGAAAATAGTTGTCGCTCAAAATTTAGATAATTGTGTAGAACAAATTGTTTTGTTACGAGAGACATGATGCACGTTAACCTCCAGAAACAAACTTACCGATTTTTGCCATGTGAAGTACTGTAGAGGTGTGCTGAAGGTCTGGTCTGGGCTGTGTCTTCTTGTCTTCTGTCCTGTGTGTCAGAGTGACAGGTAGCTTTGTGCCAGGTTCATCTGGGAAACCTAGAAATGAAAATACAAAAGTCTCTTAAATTTGTGTTTGTCATGGTTAAAGTAGGCCATAACATTCTCCCTAACCGAATAACAATTATACTATTTCTTCTTCGAGACAGCAACTATTGTTATCTGTCGTATGAGCGAAAATGCGTTGCGCTGCCGCTAAGCGCCTGACAAGTCAGGCCCAGCGCATTAGACTTCAGCATGGGAGAGAAAATCATAAAGTCTTTCTGGACAAAAAGGGAGGAAAATGGACCAAGAAGGCAGAAAATAGACGAGAAGGAGGTGACAAGAAAAAAAGGAAAAAGGCAGAAACAAAGAGAGGGATAGAAAAGAGGGAATTCCAGGACAGAATTTCCAGAAGGTGGGGATGCTATTTATACCGACAGGCCCCCTGCATCCCCATGGGGAAACAATGATACTACTACTGATAAAACTGATAATGATGATGATGATAAAAACCCTACCGGCACCCAATGGCCTACTCTTCCGAAAGGCAGAATGGGTGTTAACATGTGTGCAAGATGTTCCGCGTGTGTCCGCACACCGGACCTTGGATTATAGTCTCATTCGAAATATTTTTTTATACGAGTAGAGTGGGTGCTGATAACTCGAGAGGAAGAATCCACTCCTACAGGCGCTTCTTTGTGGTGTTTTTGTGGTGGTTCAAACCTGGACTGTCAGATCGTTAAGCTCAAAGCTCTAACCACAAGACCGTCCCGTCCCCCCGTGGGTTTATGTGCAGTTGTAACGCTGGTTATGAAAAAAGAACCCTATGCATTGCTGTGTAACGAGTTCAATGACATAAACTTGGGGCCCGAAACTTTTCCCACATCCATTTCACCATGAGTGGTGGTCTGGGCGCTAGTCATTCGGATGAGACGATAAACCGAGGTCCCCGTGTGTTACTCAAAATTATTCAGCGCACGTTAAAGAACCCACGGCAACAAGAGAGTTGTCCCTGGCAAAATTCTTAGAAAAAAAGCCACTCCGATAGGGAAACAAATACAGACACCACCCCCCCAAAAAAAAATAAAAGGGTGGCGCTGCTCTTGTGGCGACGCGCTCTCTCCGGGGAGAGCAGCCCGAATTTCACGCAGAGAAATCACGTGACGAAGTGGTATAGATAAATAAATAAATAAATAGATACATGAATAAATAAATGTATTCCTTTTCCGCGGAACTGTCAAAGGCAGGCAGGCTTAAGCAGAAGCCAGAAATAGGGGTTGACAGCGACAGGTGTATCACTTTCCATTCCTCGACTTAAAGAGTCCGAGGTTGACCCATGGCGAGATGTTGGCATACGCCACTGGTTTTACCCATTATTAAGACAGCCGTATTCCGTCTTCAGGGATGGTGGGCATGTCAATCATTGCCGAGACCCATGCTTTGGCACACAGACGACTCTGATGAACTGTATTTATCTGTTATTTTGTTTCGAAAATAATGGAATAAGTACTTGTGTCCTTTTTTAATATAGTCCCGGTGTTCATACGGTTTTGTGAATTTTGTCAGCATTTCTCCCGATGGCACAAAATGGCCTACTCTTCTAAAAGGTGGAACGGGTTTTAACATGTGCGCAAGATGTTCTGCGTGGGTTTTTGGCACAAAAGACGTCGATTTATATTGTCTCATCTGAGGAATGACGTTGCTTTCATGACTGTCACCCTATTAACATGAATATTTAATAATACAAAAAATAGGTTTGTATTTCGCATTTTAAGAAAGTAAATAATTAACATCTTCACCTGTCTACCATATTATAGAACAACTTTTTCAACACCCAAATAATAAGCCATCATACACAAACATTTAAATTTGTTTTAATATCTCAGAGCTGATAAGCTGTTTAAGTAGTTGCCACTCAATGTAAAAACGCAAAGGTAAAGGTGTCCCATAACCTATAAGGTCATGGGGGAGCGAGGCGTCAGAGACCTCAACTTCTCTAGGGCCAGCATATTGAGGGCGGCTCCCATCTCCTCTCCCTCGCTGCTTTACCTTCCCTGACCCTAAAGTAGGAGGTACCCATTTACAGCTGGGTGAACTGGGGGAACTGTACTGAAGCCAAGGTGCGCACACAGTGACCCATCCAAGTGGTAACCACGCTCGATGCTTCTTAACCTTAGCTGGGGGAAAACGAGTGCTCTGACCACTGAGGTATCCCATCCACTCAATGTATATATGCCAAATAAGAAATGAGATTTTTAAAAAAAGTAATGCACTTTAATATTATATTCATGGAACATTCTCACTCACCAGTTCATCCTATTGGGTTGCAGCAGCAGATTCCTGATGAAGGCTGGGGCTCTGTCAGGGATTGATGATGAAGGCTGGGGTATAGATGATGAAGGCTGGGGCTCTGTCAGGGATAGATGATGAAGGCTGGGGCTCTGTCAGGGATCTCCTCCCCATCTTCTGTCATCCTCATCAAGGTGGTAGAGTTGGGTCAGCTTGAGTTGATCAACCTGGAAAATAGTCACCAGTGTGTCTTAACAGTCACTAGTTTTTGTGATAAATCCGTCTTTATTGTTCTTGTTGGTGGTGGTGGTTTTCTGTTAGCAAGTTTGCTTATCAAGACAGATGTCTGCATGTAATTTACAGCTAACGACGCTGTTAATGTGTGTAGAACATGGATGTACGTGTTTTACAACTTTCGGTAAAAATTGTTTTAAAAATCCTTTCAAGTCAGACATTTGATTTTATTACACTATCTGCGAAGCACAAACTTGAAGAAGAAGAAGAAGAAGAAGAAGAAGAAGAAGAAGAAGAAGAAGAAGAAGAAGAAGAAAGGGGGTATGGAAGTCTTGACAAAACAGGAAAACAGTCCCCCCCCCCCCCTTTCTCCTTTGAAAACGAATAAAACGTGGAGAGGATAAAGAGATTAGGAGAACAATGTAAGAATAAAGACTCGGCATAAATCAGCTTTGAACCACACTCAAATAACTTGGGTTTTTATCAGGCTGGGCAAGCCTCTATAACATTCTGCATGTAAAACTATCCCCAATTCTAGAATATTCTAATGCTGAAATAACCTAAAAACATATAATTTCACAATCTAGAAAATGTTTTCAGCATAAAACCACGGCAATACTGACATTTCTTCTGGTCAAAAGAAAGAGAAATGTGTCCAGTTTACGGAAAAAATATCAATTTGTACAGATAAGGAAAGCTGCACATACTGCTCAAAATGTCGACTGATACCTCATGGCCTTTAATTATTGATACCTCATGGCCTTCAATTATCATCTAGCATAAAGTACACAAAGTGGTTTGGGCACGTCACACGAACATCTGGACTGGCCAAGACTGTCCTACAGGGAACAGTAGACAGAGAAAGCGATGGGAAGACAACATCAGAGAGTGGACTGGTCTTGAGTGCAACGATTTGCTACGGAAAGAAGAGGATCGCACGGAGTGCAGGAAGCTGGTTGCAAAATATTCGTAAGTGCCCCTCACGGTCCAAGGGACTATGGGATAGGGGAGGTGAGGGTAAAGTATATAAAATACTTACCTTTCTTGCTGAGAGAAAGCTGCACATACATATTTGGCTGCCAAATTCAAAACTTTTTCTTCTTCTTGTTGTTCTTCTCCTTCTCCTTCTTCTCTTTCTTCTTCTTCTTCTCCTCCTTCTCCTTCTTCTTCTTCTTCTTCTGCTTCTGCTTCTTCTTCTTCTTCTTCTGTACAACGCCCCCGGCAGTGGTAGTGGTCCTTTCTGCAGCACTCTGGCTGTGTGTGTGTGTGTGTGTGTGAAATGACCGCTGCAAAGCAGGCCACTCACCTCACCACTGTGATGGAGATGAACAATATTCACGTGCGGAGCAATAAGCCTTCACAGCTCAGGTTGAAGTGTGTCTTCAGCTAGCCGCTAACGTTTGGGTTTAAACAAAATGTATTAGTTCAGAGACAACATAGCGCTAATACAGGAAATGAGTACAACAAGCGAGGCATCCATGCGCAAATGCACTCAGAACATCTTGCGCACACGTTAGAAAATCCGTTCTGCCATTCAGAAGAGTAGACCATTTTGTGCCGGCAAGAACAGATGACAAAATACAGACAAATCACACACAAAATGCGTGCATACAGGAGTCGTGATTTAACACCATTCCCGAAGTCGTAATGCGCACACAATGGCCTACTCTTCTCAAAAGCGGAAGGGGTTTTAACGTGTGCGCAAGATGTTCTGCGGGCTTTCGCACAGGGGGCCTGGGTTTATAGTCTCATCCGAAAGACTTTTCGGGAGAGTGGAGTCGGCACTGAAGTAAACTCCGGAGGAAAAAATCCCCTTGAACGAGAATCGAACCCGGGTCAGCAGATCACGAATACATCACTGTAACCATCAAGCTATCCCGTCCCCAGTACAGCACAGTACAGTACAGAACAGTACAACACAGCACAGTAGAGTACAGCACAGTACAGTACAGAACAGTACAACACAGCACAGTACAGTACAGTACAGAACAGAACAACACAGTACAGTATAGCACAGTACAGTACAGTACAACACAGCACAGTACAGTACAGCACAGAACAACACAGCACAGTACAGTACAGCACAGAACAACACAGCACAGTTCAGTACAGAACAGTACAACACAGCACAGTACAGTACATCACAGTACAGTACAGATCAGTACAACACAGCACAGTACAGTACAGCACAGTACAGTACAGAACAGTACAAGACAGCACAGTACAGTACAGCACAGTCCACTACATTACATTACACTATAAACTACACTATACTACACTACACTTTACTACATACACTGCACTACACTAGACTACATTCCACTGCACTAGACTATACTGCACTGCAATGCAATGTAATGCAATACCACGCAATACAATACATACGTATAATAACTTTTCCCCAGCAACAATCAAACGCCTTGTAAACGAACCGCAGAAACACAACAGCAACAAACATAGACACACACAACACACACACACACACACACACACACACACACACACACACACACATCTCTCTCTCTCTCTCTCTCTCTCTCTCTCTCTCTCTCTGTCGCTCTCTCTGTAGAGCAAGTCCAGTATAAACTAGCACTATTCCTCCCCGCCCCCAACAAAGCACAACATGACCGGATAGATCAAAACATCTGAACTATTCATCGTCACACCCTTTGTTAACACCCCGACACACAGAAAACAAAGACAGGGCCGAGAAGTCAGAGACTATTTTAAACTAGCTCTCTCTCTCTCTCTCTCTCTCTCTCTCTCTCTCTCTCTCTCTCTCTCTCTCTCTCTCTCTCTCTCTCTCTCCCCCTCTCTCTCTCTCTCTCTCTCTCTCTCTCTCTCTCTCTCTCTCTCTCTCTCTCTCTCTCTCTCTCTCTCTCTCTCTCTCTCTCTCTCTCTCCTCTCTCTCTCTCTGGATAGCCTGGTGGTTACAGTGATCTGACCCGGGTTCGATTCCCATTCGAGAGGATTTTTCCTCTGGAGTTAACTTCAACGGGGACTCCACTCTCCCCCAAAGTCCTCCAGATGAGACTATAAACCGAGGCCCCGTGTGCCAACGCACGCTGAACATCTTGCGCACACGTTAAATCCTGTTCCGCTTTTCGTAAGCGTAGGCCATTCATTGTGTGCCGGTGGGAACAGGTGACAGAATTTACAAAACCGCATACACACAGGGACTGGATGTAAAAAAAGCACATAAGTGCTTATTCCATTATCCTCGATATAAAATTTAAAAATCTTTGTTTCTACTCTGTGAGAGTATAAGTATTGGGTTATTATTAAGGTGTATCCCTACGGGCGGAAACTGGATGTAAAACAGCACATGAGTACTTATTCATTATCCTCGTAATAAAAGAATTTGTCATTCTCTCTCTCTCTCTCTCTCTCTCTCTCTCTCTCTCTCTCTCGCTCTCTCTCTTTTCCATTATATTGTGGAATTTTGTTGTTGTTGGTGGTTTGTATTTTTTTGTTTTGTTGTTGTTTGGGGGATCATTTGGTTGTAACCACCCCTCCCCTTCTTGTTATATTCTTTTTTTGGTTTCTTTGCTGTTTGATTTTTGTTGGATTTTTCTGTGTGTGTGTGTGTGTGTGTGTTTTGTGTGTGTGTGTGTGTGTGTGTGTTCATTTTCTTTTACTGTGTGAGTGTGAGGCTATTGCGTTTAAATTATGATCAGATGATGCATCTCTAAGGGCGGGGACTGAATGTAAAAAATGCACATGGCTGCTTATTCATTATCCTGGTAATAAAAGAATTTGTCATTGTCATTCTCTCTCTCTGTCTGTTTGTCTGTCTGTCTGTCTGTCTGTCTGTCTGTCTCTCTGTGTCTGTTTGTCTGTCTGACGTCTGTCTGTCTGTCTCTGCCTGTGTTAACGGGGGACGGGATAGCCTGGTGGTTAGCCTGATGCGCTGGTGATCTGCTGACCCGGGTTCGATTCCCTTTCCAGGGGGATATTTTGCCCTGGAGTTAACATCAGCGCCGATTCCTTTCTCCCCAAAATTCCTTCGGATGAGACTATAAACCGAGGTCCCGTGTGCGAACGCACGCAGAACATCTTGCGCACACGTTAAAACCTGTTCCATTTTGGAGAAAAGTAGGCCATTGTGTGCCGGTGGGAACGGATGACTAAATGTACAAAACTGCATACACACGAGGACTGGGTTATAAAAAGCACATGAGTGCTTATTCCATTATCCTTGATATAAAAGAACAAATAAATAAAATAAATAAGTAACTTGTCTCTATCTGTCTGTCTGTCTGTCTGTCTCTGTCTCTGTCTCTCTCTCTCTCTCCCTCTCTCTCTCTCTCTTATCTCTCTCTCTCTATCTCTCTCTCTATCTCTCTCTCTCTCTCTCTCTCTCTCTCTCTCCTCTTCTCTCTCTCTCTCTCTCTCTCTCGCTCTGTTAAGTTCGTTGTTATGACGAAGGTTCATTCCCTTCTCTGACATTAAAAGAAAAATCTAATGAAGTGTGATTGGTGTAATAAGACTTTGGTGGATAGGAAAATGCATAATTGATTTTGACACGATACATTTTTGCCATAACAAAAACTATATTTATAATAACGAAAAAGCTGTGATTTAAACTAAAAAAAACCCAAACAACCCACAAAGCAGATGAGGTAAGGATAGACCCAGGATGGAATTGAATATCGATCATTCTGTTTGGTTTTGTCTCTGGGCACTTGTGTGTTTTGTTTCTTCGTATCTGTTGTATACATATACAACTATTGGAGAGAAAAAACACCCACTCTCACCTCTATAAAGCGAATACATTGACATGCATACATACACATGCATGCGTACACGTTTGTGTACATACGTAGAACTGTATGAGAGGGTAATGGCTTGGGAGTGTTTTAATGCAAAAAAGCCCACACACGCGCGCACGTGCGCGTGCGCGCGTGCACACACACATATAAATATATATATATTTATATATGTTAGTATGTATGTTTGTATGTATGTATGTATGTGTATGTATGTATGTATGCATGTTTGTTTGTATGTATGTATGTGCGCGCCTTGGCTTCAGTACAGTTCCCCTAGTTCACCCAGCTGTAAATGGGTACCTGCCCTCTTTAGGGTCAGGGAAGGTAAAGCAGCGAGGGAGAGGAGATGGGCGCCGCCCTCAATATGCTGGCCCTAGAGAAGTGAGGTCTCTGACGCCTCGCTCCCCTACGACCTTATAGGTTATGGGACTCCTTTACCTTTATTTTAAATGTATGTGTGTGTGTATATCTGTCTGTCTTTCTGTATGTATGTATGTGTGTATGTATGTATGTATGTATGTATGTATGTGTGTGTGTGTTTGTGTATGTATGTGTGTATGTACGTATGTATGTATGTATGTATGTATGTATGTATGTATGTATGTATGTATGTATGTATGTATGGATATATAATAATAAATAATAAATAATGATAATAATAATAATGTATGGAATTATTCATATAGCGCTGAATCTTGTAAAGCAACAAATCAAAGTATGAATGTATGTATGCCTTGCCCTTCTTCGTCCATCGGGATTGATGATGACCATCTATTCATCCTGGGATTGGGAGGGTAAGGCAGCGCTTGCTTTGGCGAGCCTGGTGTTGACCTCATCATCAATGGCTACTGTGCGGGAGAGGGTACTGCCAAGATAAGTAAATTTATCCACTGCTTTGAGTCTATGTCCATTTACGGAGATGTTTGGTTCAACGTAGGGCTTCCCTGGGGTTGGTTGGTGCATTACCTCAGTCTTCTTGGTACTGATTGTCAACCCAAAGTTGTCGCAAAGCATCAGAGAACTTGTCAACACTGTCTTGCATGTCAGCTTCAGAAGCAGCATTGAGGGCGCAATCATCAGCAAACAGGAAGTCGTTGATGATATCTGTTGAGATCTTGGTTTTTGCTTGAAGCTTCCCGAGATTGAAGAGTGATCCATCATACCTGTACCTGATGCTGACACCAACATCCGAATCTCTGAACGCATCTGACAGCATTGCCGAAAACATGAGGCTGAACAGGGTGGGAGCAAGAACACAGCCCTGCTTCACTCCGTTGGTGACTGGGAAGGGTTCAGATGCCTCTCCGTTGTCTTGTACTCTGGCCAGCATACCATCATGAAACTGACGTACGATGGCGATGAATTTTCTTGGGCAGCCGTACTTCGCCATGGTTCTCCATAGACCCTCTCTGCTAACGGTATCGAAGGCCTTGGTCAGATCAACAAAAGTGGAGTAGAGGTCAGTGTTTTGTTCCTGAAACTTTTCTTGAAGCTGCCTGGCAGCAAACACCATGTCCATAGTCCGCAATCTTTCCGGAAGCCACATTGACTCTCTGGAAGAAGGTCTTGCTCAAGGTGGTCTATGAGCCGGTTCAGCAGTACTCTGGCCAGGACCTTGCCTGCGATGGACAGAAGGGATATTCCTCGGTGGTTGTCACAGGCCTGGCGGTTTCCTTAGTTCTTGTATAGATGTATGATGGAGGCATTTTTGAAGTCTTGCGGAAATGTCTCATGCTGCCATACGACTTGGAAGAGCTCATGAAGTTTTTCATCAGTGACTCTGCTCTACCCCCTTTGTAGATCTCAGCTGGAGATAGATCCAGCGCCCGTGCTTACCACTGGACAGCAGGCGGATATGCGGACTTTCTGGATCTCCTCAAAGTTAGCGGTATGGCAACTGCTATCAGTCTCGTCGACTGGAAACTTGTGAGGAGGACCGGTATACATATCTTCATATGTTTGAAGTGGAAGGACGGTTTTAGACCATTGTCAAAATGTTCAGCAGAAAGCAGCCCATCTCTCACAGATCTTGGTCTATCTGTCAGTATAGAGAGCATAGAACCACTTCAGCACTGAGAGAGGAGGTGATGATCTTGAATGTGGTGGGACCATAGATTCTCTATATTGAGTCCAAGCATAGAAGTTCTATCATGTCATTTCTGTCAGCAACTATCCTTAAAGATCATCATCAGCCTTATTGACTAGATCCCAGGAGTCTGCATATCTGACGCAGCTTAACAAGCTGATGGTGCATACGCAATGTTCCAACAGTGCATCTTCTTTGCTGTTGATAGTTGAGGCTCATACAAGGTGGCTTATAGGCGACAGTGCGGCTTGCTACAATAAGTGTGTTATCATCGTTCACAGATTCTCATCAAACCATATCCTGTGATCCTGAGTAGGTACACGAGGGACACTCCATAGCTGTAGTTAACAAGAATCTCACACGTGAGGAGTGATTTCCCCATACTGATAATCCAAGATTTGGTTTCCAGCACAATGTTGCCTCTAGAGCGTTCCTACAACAAAGTAGAGGACGGACAGCACGAGAACGCTATGAATAGTGTCTCAATCATCTTAGTTTTGACATTCAGAAAACGCCGTTTTAGGTGCTTTCACCGACTTGTGGCTGATCTCCAAGGGCTGGACAAACACTGAATCTTAGAGCGCGATGATATGAGTGTTCCTGTCCAGCATTCTAGTGCTCCACGACCATGGCCTTTGTGACAGGAAACATATCCTGCTGTCCCTCTTCCTTGTGATGACAAAGTCAATAAGATGCCAGTGCCTAGAGCGGGGATGCATTCATGATGTCCTGTTACGTGTAGGGAGGTTGAAAGTCGTGTTTGTGATCAGTAGGTCATGCTCCACGCAAGTCTGGAGGAGCAGTAGGCTGTTGCAGTTGCCAACTCCATGCTTTCCAATCACACCTTCCCACGCGGTACTGTCACAGCCTACTCTCGCATTGAAGTCACCAAGGATGATGAGCTTGTCTGCGTTGGGAACAGAGGCAATAACAGCATTCAAGTCTTCATAAAACTTGTCCTTGATGTCCTCTGGATTTGTCATGGTGGGAGCATAAGCACTGACAAGGGTAGCAAAATTCTTCCCATGAGATAAGGGGAGTCTCATTGTCATAAGTCTATCATTTATTCCTTTTGGGGGTCCAGCCAGCTTGCCAACAAACGTTGTTCTTACTGCAAAGCCAACTCCAGCCTCACGTCTCTCTTCAGGCCCACGTCCACTCCAAAAGAAGGTGTAGCCTGTGCCTCGTTCACATAGTTCTCCCTCGCCTGCTAGCCTGGTCTCACTAAGGGCAGTATGTATGTATGTATGTATGTATGTATGTATGTATGTATGTATGTATGAATGTATGTATGTATGTATGTATACATGTATGTATGTGTGTGTTTTATGTGTGTATGTATGTGTGTGTATGGTTACGTATGTATGTCTATATGTATGCATTTATGTATGTATGTATGTATGTATGAATGTATGTATATATGTATGTCTGTATGTATGTATGTATATATGTCTGTCTGTCTGTCTGTATGTGTGTGTATGTATATGCATGTATGAATGTATGTATGAATGTATATATGTATGTATGTATATGTGTGTATGTATGTATGTATGTATGTATGTATGTATGTATGTAAGTATGTATACAATATATACAAAAGAACATACCTCCCCCCTCCCTCTCTTTATTGCTATCTCTCTCTCTGTCTTTCTCTTTCTCTCTGTCTCTGTCTGACTGTTTCTCTTTGTGGCAGGCAGAATCAAAACACATACACGCACACACACACACACACACACATACACACACACACACACACACCACACACACACACACACACACACACACACACAACACACACACACACACACACACACAGTACGTACGTACGCACGCACGCACGGAGTTTCAATCGAGGATGATTCCAGTATCAAAAGTACCTTGTGGGATAAATTCACACTGGACCAAACAAAAAACAACCAAGTCTTCATGGTCACAGAGGCTGGAGGAGCATCAACAACCATTGTGACTTGCTTCGCTTTTCTTCGCCATGTTGATGGCAGTCTATACTAGAAACAAACTCAAAAAACTGGGCCACATCTGATGACATCAAAACTTTCCACTTGGGGAGAGAGAGAGAGAGAGGAGAGAGAGAGGAGAGAGAGGAGAGAGAGAAGAGGAGAAGAGAGGGGAGAGAGAGAGGGAGAAGAGGAGAGGAGAGAGGGAGAAGGATGGAGGAAGAGAGAGGAGAGAGGAGGAAGAGAGAGAAGAGGAGAGAGAGGAGAGAGAGAGGAGGAGAGAGAGGGAGAGAGAGAGAGGAGAGAGGAGAGAGGAGAGAGGAGAGAGAGGAGAGAGAGGAGAGGGAGAGGAGGGAGAGAGAGGAGGAAGGAGAGAGAGAGAGGGAGAGAGATGGAGGGAGAGAGAGAGGGGAGAGGGAGAGAGATGGAGGAGAGAGAGAGAGGGGAGAGAGAGAGAGAGGAGAGGAGAGAGAGAGAGAGAGGTGAGAGAGAGGAGAGGAGAGAGAGAGGAGGAGAGAGGGAGAGAGATGGAGAGAGAGGGGAGGAGAGAGAGGAGAGAGAGAGGAGAGAGAGAGAGGAGAGAGAGAGGAGAAAGAGAGGAGAGAGAGAGAGAGAGAGAGAGAGAAGGGAGAGAGAGAGAGAGAGAGAAGAGAGGAGAGAAGAGAGAGATAAGAAGAGAGGATGAAGAATAGAGGTGTGATGGTGTTAAGAGGCAGAGAGAGAGGAGAGAGGAGGGAGAGGGAGGAGAGGGAGAGAGAGAGAGAGAGAAGGTTTCAGCACAGTTGTTTCGAGATAAGAATAAGCATTGGTGCTGTTTTTTACATGCAGTCCTGCAGGAGAGAGAAGAGAGAGAGAGAGAGAGAAGAGAGAGAGAGAGAGAGAGAGAGAGAAGAGAGAGACAGACAGACAGACAGACAGACAGACAGACAGATAGAGAGACAGAAGACAGAAAGACAGAGACAGAGACGACAGAAGAGAGATGAGGAGAGAGGACAGACAAGACAGCAGACGAGAGACAGGGGACTGCGACAGAGACAGACAGACCAGACAGAAAGACAGGACGATGGACAGAGAGAGAGAGCATTGCAGTACACAAGAGATGTTATTTGTGGCAGTTTTTGTGGTGGTGAGGACAAAGTGACTAGCCAAACTGCTTCTTGTGCCTGGTTTTGGCTAACTGTCGGCGCAACGTGTACACTTGGTTTAAGCGAGGTTTCTGCTTGCAGACATACTTTTGAGGCAGCACTTTCACCAAGATTTTCTTTTTCTACTGTTAAACTTCTCTTGTTCTGTTGTTGACGGTTCTGTAGTTATGGTATTTGGTGCATTTCACTGGCAACCGTCATCGGAAAGACAATGGTGCAGTTATCGTTCGCATTTGAATCTGTAGCTTTTGCGTGTCGATTCCATACTAAGAACAAAAATTGTGCAAAGAAATCCTATGCGAATTTCGTTGACACTTTGATCGGAGTATGAGGGAAGGGATAAGAATGTTGTAGTATAAGTGTGTTCACAAGGAAGGATCAGAATAAAAAAGAAAACAAAAGAAAGAAACAAACAAACAGGCAAGAGGAAGAACAACAACTAAGCGAAAGCAGAAGCTGTATCAAATCTTTTATCATACAGAAGGAATAAGAAAGAGAGAAGAAATATAGAGAAAGCAGCAACGTGCAGTAAAACAGTAGCAGCAGCAGGCAAGCAGCACAGCCTGAGCAGTAGCAAGCAGCAGCAGCAGCAGCACAGCAGTAGAAGTAGAGTAGTAGTATAGTATAGTAGTAGTAGTAGCTAGTAGTATAGTAGTAACAGCAGCAGTACACAATCACTAGCAGCAGCATTTGGAGCAGCATTAGCAGCAGCAGCAGCAGCAGCACCACAACAGCAAAACCAGTACCATCACAGCCATCACAAACACCACCACCACCACCACCACCAACAGCAACAACAGAAGTATTAACCTTAAGCTGCCGTGAGGGCAAATGACACGGCGATGCTGAAGACAACCAACATGAACCCACACACTCCCACTCTCCTCTTCCTCCTCCTCCTCCCTCTCCTCCTGACGACCCTAGCTGCTGACCCCTCTGACCCCTCTGACCCTGCTGACCCCGCTGACCCCGCTGACCTCGTGAAAGAGAGGTCCTTCGGGCGCCTGGTTCTGCCTGACCGGCTCTTCTCGGAAGACGTGCTTCTGGAGGGCGGGGCCACGTCGAGGGTGGCCTGCTGTAGGACGTGCGTGGACAGTCAGGGCTGTGTCATGGTCACCTTTTTCAAGCCTGACCCTCTAGGTCCAGCTCACCGCTGTCGTCTGTACACTACGCTGCACACTGAGGGCGATGTGTGGAGTCCCGCATCTGGAGCTGAGAATTTCGGTCTGAAAGGAAAAGGTTTAGGTAGGTTTAGGGTTGGGTTGGGTGGTTTGTTTTTTTGGTCGTGTTCTCTGTGTGTGTGTGTGTGTGTGTGTGTGTGTGTGTGTGTGTGTGTGTGTGTGTGTGTGTGTGTTTGTGTGTGTGTGTGTGTGTGTGTGTGTGTGTGTGTGTGTGTTTGTGTGTGTGTATGTGAGTGTTTGTGTGTGTGTGTGTGTTTATATATTGTTCATATTCTTTCATATTGAGGATATTTGAATAAGCGCTTGTGTGCTTTTTTGCATCCAGTCCCCGTGTGTATGCAGTTTTGTAAATTAAAGTTTTGTGTGTGTGTGACTCTGTCTCTGTTTGTGTCTCTGTCTGACTCTGTCTGTCTGTCTCTGTCTCTCTCTCTCTGACTCTTTCTGTGTCTGTCTGTATGTCTCTGTCTCTCTGTCTGTCTTGTGTGTGTGTGTGTGTGTCTTCTTTAA
>CM054161.1:48773533-48783141 GCA_028751875.1 Rapana venosa
GAGAGAGAGGAGAGAGAGAGCGAGAGAGCGATAGAGGGAGAGCGAGAGAGAGAGAGAGAGAGAGAGAGAGATGAGGAGAGAGAGGAGAGGAGAGAGAGAGAGAGAGAGAGAGAGAGAGAGAGGAGAGAGAGGAGAGATGAGAATGAGAGAGAGGAGCGAGAGATAGAGAGAGCGAGAGCGAGAGAGAGCGAGAGCGAGAGCGAGAGAGAGCGAGAGAGAGAGAAATCCTCTGAAGTCGGAGTACGGCTGCCTACTGCGGCAAGGTGATTGAAAAGTTGCTGTATCATCATCATCATCATCATCATCATCATCATCATCATCATCATCATCATCATCATCAGTCCCGTGACCTTGGCGGTCGTGGAGGAGACACGAAAGACGATGCCGTGGTAAGCCTCCTCCATCCATCTCGGTCCTCGGCTCTGCGCAGTAGTGCCGAGTCATTCATCCTGGTCCTTTCTCTGATGTTGTCCATCCATGACTTGTTCTGTCTTCCCCTCTTTCTGCCACCTTCGAGTGTTCCCTGCAGTACTGTTTTTGGCAGAGTGTTGTGGCGGGTGACGTGGCTGAACCATGTCAGCTTTTTCTTCTTGACGATGGTGAGAAGGGGTTCTTGTGAACCTGCCAGCCGTGTTATTTGACTGTTGACAAATTCATTGGTCTTTCGTTCTCTCTAGGATATGCCCAGCAGTTTTCTATGGCATTTTGTTTCAAATGACTGGATTTGCTTTGCTGTTTCAGCAGTCAATGTCCAGGTTTCACTTACGTACAGCAGGATAGTCTGAATTAGGGCTTTGTAGAGCTTTAGTTTGATTGGGAAACTGATCTCTTTACTTTTCCATATGGTGGTGAGTTTTGTCATGGAAGATGTTGCCATGGCTAGTCTGACTTTGATTTTTGTCGTCGATCGCCCGTCCTTTGTGAGTGTAGCGCCAAGGTATTTAAAAGCGTCTACCTCCTCCAGTTGCTGGCCGTTCATGTAAATTTTAGCAGTGGCGTTGCTCGTGCTGTTCACAAGTACTTTACTTTTCTCCGAGCTCACCTCCATCTCATATGCTCCAGCTCTGTTCTCAAGTCTGGTCGTAAGATCTTGCAGCTCTGTGTTACTTCCGCCCATGAGGTCAATGTCATCGGCAAACCGCAAGTTGTTGAGGGGTCTGCCGCCAATGGAGATGGTAGAGTGGAAGTCATGGAGGGTCTCTCTCATAATGTTTTCCAAGAACAGATTAAACAGGACTGGGGATAACAGACATCCTTGTCGAACCCCAACTGTGGTTTTGAAGTAGTCTCCGACCTGATTGTTCAGAAGGACTGCACTGCTTGCGGTGTTGTATAGTGCTTGAATGGTCTGCACTAGTCCTTCCTCAATGCCAAACATTCTGAGGACCTGCCACAGGCCTTCGTGCCATACTCTGTCGAAAGCCTTCTTGAAGTCGATGAAGTTGTGGAACAGGTCTCTCTGATGTTGAAGATGTTTTTCCATCAGGATGTGGCAGTTGCTGTATAGGCAAAACCAAAATCTTTTCCAGTGTGTACTTATAGTTCTGGTAAACGACAGATTTTCCTGGGAACGTTAGGAAGTACGCGTTTGACGTTCGCAGTCGTGATTGACATTTTTTTTTTTGGGGGGGGGGGGGGGGGGAGGTGGGGTCTGATTAATATCTTTGTCTTGCTATTATTGTGGTTTGTGTTTTAATGTGTGAGTATAGACAACGATGCGTGTGCTCAAGCAGTTTCACAAAGACTACAATGCTGATGAGTTTAGGTTTTTTGTTTTAGTTTCTGGGTTTCTTTTCTCTTTCTGTTTCTGGGACAACTGCATTGAACACTTTTACAACTCTCTTTGTTTAAGGTGGTAAGCTGTCCACTGTAGAGCCGAGCAAGAGTGTGTCCCATACTACCAGCCCTTCTCCTGTGCAGTCCACCCTGACCACCAATACCAGCCCTTCTCCTGTGCAGTCCACTATGACCACCAATACCAGCCATTCTCCTGTGCAGTCCACTATGACCACCAATACCAGCCATTCTCCTGTGCAGTCCACTATGACCACCAATACCAGCCATTCTCCTGTGCAGTCCACTATGACCACCAATACCAGCCAATCTCCTGTGCAGTCCACTACCACCACCAGCCAATCTCCTGTGCAGTCCACTACCACTGCCAGCCAATCTCCTGTGCAGTCCACCCTGACCACCAATACCAGCCATTCTCCTGTGCAGTCCACTATGACCACCAATACCAGCCATTCTCCTGTGCAGTCCACTATGACCACCAATACCAGCCCTTCTCCTGTGCAGTCCACTACCACCAGCCAATCTCCTGTGCAGTCCACTACCTCCACCAGCCATTCTCCTGTGCAGTCCACTACCATCAGCCAATCTCCTGTGCAGTCCACTACCTCCACCAGCCATTCTCCTGTGCAGTCCACTACCATCAGCCAATCTCCTGTGCAGTCCACTACCATCACCAGCCAATCTCCTGTGCAGTCCACCATGACCACCACCACCAGCCAATCTCCTGTGCAGTCCACTACCATCAGCCATTCTCCTGTGCAGTCCACTACCACCATCACCAGCCAATCTTCTGTGCAGTCCACCCTGACCACCAATACCAGCCCTTCTCCTGTGCAGTCCACTATGACCACCACCACCAGCCAATCTCCTGTGCAGTCCACCACCATCACCAGCCAATCTCCTGTGCAGTCCACTATGACCACCAATACCAGCCAATCTCCTGTGCAGTCCACTACCACCACCAGCCAATCTCCTGTGCAGTCCACTACCACCACCAGCCAATCTCCTGTGAAGTCCACTACCTCCACCACCAGCCAATCTCCTGTGAAGTCCACTACCTCCACCACCAGCCAATCTCCTGTGAAGTCCACTACCTCCACCACCAGCCAATCTCCTGTGCAGTCCACTACCACCACCAGCCAATCTCCTGTGCAGTCCACTACCACCACCAGCCAATCTCCTGTGAAGTCCACTACCTCCACCACCAGCCAATCTCCTGTGAAGTCCACTACCTCCACCACCAGCCAATCTCCTGTGCAGTCCACTACCACCACCAGCCAATCTCCTGTGCAGTCCACTACCACCACCAGCCAATCTCCTGTGCAGTCCACCCTGACCACCACCTCCAGCTCTTCAGATGCCTCTGACAACAATGATGACGACTCCCCTCAGTTCTGCAGTAAGTTCTGGTAGAGGTAGATGCTACGAGAAGATGTTGCAGTACAGGGATTTTGTATTGTCGAGTAGAGGTCAGTCGCGTTTATCATAGGATGATATTGGTGGTGGTGGTGGTTGTGGTGGTGGTGGTGGTGGTGGTGATGATGATGGTGATGGTGATGGTGATGGTGATACTACTACTACTACAACTACCTCTACCACTACTACTACTACTACTACTACTGCTGCTGCTGCTGCTGCTGCTGCTGCTGCTGCTGCTATTGGTGAAAATGACAACAACAACAGCAGCAATAACTATGTATGTATGTATGTATATCATATATATATATGTCTATCTATCTATCTATGTATCTATCTATGTATGTATATATATATATATATATATGCTTGTCCGTCGTGTTCGACGATGACCTCCAAAACAGCAGAGGAGGCAGCTGCTGTTTCAGAAATTGGGGAGAGATTTGATTATAGTGGAGATACCTTGCCCACAGTACATCCTGACTCTCTCGCCCAAGAGGGCATAAGGACAGTCAGCGTTGGAGATGTTCTCCAAAGGCCAACCAACCCCCAGGGCTGCAGCACATAAGGACTGTGCAAGTCAAGCCTCTTAGTCAGCGAGTTATAGTTGATCACTACAGACTAAGCTGTAAAGTAAAATTCAATAAGAAGAAGAAGAAGAAGAAGAAGAAGAAGAAGAAGAAGAAGAAGAAGAAGAAGAAGAAGAAGAAGAAGAAGAAGATTTGCGAAGAAGAAGATTTGCGAAGAAGAAGATTTGCGAAGAAGAAGAAGAAGAATTGCGAAGGATTATGCGAAGAATTGCGAAGGAGAATGCGAAGAAGAATTGCGAAGAATTGCAAAGAAGAATTGCGAAGAAGAATTGCGGAGAATTGCAAAGAAGAAGAATTGCGAAGAAGAAGATTTGCAAAGAAGAATTGCGAAGAATTGCGAAGAAGAAGAAGAATTACGAAGGAGACAGCGAAGAAGAATTACGAAGGAGACTGCGAAGAAGAATTGCGAAGAATTGCAAAGAAGAATTGCAAAGAAGAAGAAGAAGAAGAAGAAGAAGAAGAAGAAGAAGAAGAAGAAGAAGAAGAAGAAGAAGAACAACAACAACAACAACAACAACAACAAGAAGGAGAATTGCGAAGAAGAAGATTTGCGAAGAAGAAGAAGAAGAAGAAGAATTGCGAAGGAGAATGCGAAGAATTGCGAAGGAGAATGCGAAGAAGAATTGCGAAGAATTGCAAAGAAGAAGAATTGCAAAGAGTTGCGAAGAAGAATTGCGAAGAATTGCAAAGAAAAAGAAGAATTGCGAAGAATTGCAAAGAAAAAGAAGAATTGCGAAGAAGAAGAATTGCGAAACAGATTTGCGAAGAAGAAGAAGAAGAAGAAGAAGAAGAAGAAGAAGAAGAAGAAGAAGAAGAAGAATGATGATGATGAGAAGGAAGAAGATGATGAAAAAAATAGGAAAAATCATTTGGGACATTGGGTAAATCCATTAGTTATCTGTTTTGACTTCATTTCTCTCTGAAGTAACTTCTTTAGGAGTCCTTAGGGCAATGTGCTGAGCCATTTGAGGGGTTTAAGAAGACAAAGTGACACGGCAGAGCCCAGCCTTCCTCGCTAGACAGCCAAACGTCTGCACGAATGCCACTTTTTCTTTTTGCGTTCCTCGACTAGAGTTCCCAAGTTCACCAATGGTGAGTTTTTGCTAAGCGACAGGGGGGTTTTTTGCTCACCTGAAGGTGCGCATGTCCTTGGGGGATATATTATAAAATTATTTTCGGGTTTCCGAACCAAAACCAAACCCGGACGTAAATTTACGGGATTTTTAACGTGCATAGTTGGTCTTGGGCAGGTGTATAATTATACGGGAAGGGGAAAATTAAAGGGCACGGCAGGTCGCACTTGAAATTGACCGGGGGAGATCGAGAAAATCCTCATCCTTCACTAACCAACGCCGTGGAGATTTGAACCCACGAATTCGGGACCCAGGGTTTCGAAGTCAAAAGGGTTTTAAACCACCGGCTATTGCGTTCATAAAGCCCCCCCACAAAGAAAAAAGGAAAGGGCTGTTTTGATTTTTGTTTTTTTTTGTTTTTTAAGGGGGGGGCGGGGGTGGGGGGGAGGTGGTTGGGGGCGGGAAAGGGTGGGGGGGGGGGGTTTCCCCCGTTCCGGGCTACAGCCCAAGTTCTCTAAAACGGACCGTTAAACCCCTTTGAAGTAGCCACACTCCGACTTCCAAAAAGGTGGGTCACTACGGGGGATTTTGGGGTCGGGATGAAGCAAAGACCACAGAAAAAAACCCCAAACCCCCGGCAGGTCACGTCACTCATGATAGCCGGCGGGCACGGCAGAGGGTTGCATGGCTGTTATGGTGTTGTGACGTGGGGTACTCCCCCGGGTGTTGTGACGAGGTACTCCTGTATTTGTGACGTGTACTCCACAGCTTTGTACTGTACTCCACACTGTTTTGACGAAATGACCCTACAACTGTTGTGACCTTACCCTACAGCTGTTTTGACGTGTACTCCTACGGCGTTGGACGTGTTCTCCCACACGTTTTGATTACTACAAAGCGGTTGGATGTGTACCCCTATACCTGTGGACGTGTACCCATCTGTTGTGACTTTCTCCTATGCGTTTGACGTGTTCCCACAGCTGTGTACGTTACCCTATAGCGTTTGACGTGTTTTCCTATAGCTTTGTGACTGTTTTCGATACGTTGTGACGTGTACTCCTATAACTTTGTGACGTACTTTACTCATAAAAACTGTTGTGACGGGTACTCCATACGTTGGACTACGTACTCAATAACGTTGTGACGTGTACTCCTATAGCTGTTGTGACGTACGTGTACTCCTACAGCTGTTGTGACGTGTAGTCCTATAGCTGTTGTGACGTGTACTCCTACGGCTGTTGTGACGTGTACTCCTATAACTGTTGTGACGTACGTGTACTCCTATAACTGTTGTGACGTGTACTCCTATAGCTGTTGTGACGTGTCTCCTAAGCGTTGTGACGTGTACTCCTATAGGTTGTGACTGTACTCCAAGCTGTTGGGGACGTGACTCCTATAGCTGTTGTACTACTGTACCCTATAGCGGTGTGACGGTACTCCTATAGCGTTGTGACTGTACCCTAAGCGGGTTGCGTGTACTCCTATACTTTGTGACTGTACTCCATAGCTGTTTGGACTGTACTCCTATAGTTTTTGTGACGTGTACTCCTGGGCTTTTTGTGACGTGTACCCCTATGCTGTTGTGACGGTACTCCTAACTGTTGTGACGTGTACTCCTTCCTATACTTTTTTACGTGACATGTACCCTACCGCTGTTATGACGTGACGTGTACTCCTACGGCTGTTGTGATATTTGACCCCTACGGCTGTTGTGACGTACCTGTACTCTCACGGCTGTTGTGACGTACTTGTACTCCTACGGCTGTTGTGAGGTACGCTCGCACGTACGTACATACGTGTGTTTCCCTCCGGCAGACGGCACAGCGAAGCCATGCACGGCTGGCTACAAGCTGCAGTGTGGGCGCTGTTTGCTGGCGGGCAACACCAGTGACGCCCTGACCTACGCCCTGGCCGCTCGCCGCTGCGAGGTCAAGGACGGGCAACTGGTCATGCCCAAGACCTCCGCGGACCTGCAGTGTGTGCTGGATTTTTCCAGTTAAAGGTAGGGAGGTGCCCGGCCACGGGGCCCCGGGAAACCAGAAACCGTCTCCTCTTTTGAATATATAGATAGGGAATTGTTTTTTTGCCCTTTCAGGGCCCAGGAAAGGGAAAGGGGGCAGGGGGTTAAGACCTCGTCTGCCCAAAAAGTTTAAACCTGAGGGTTTTGGGTTCGATTCCCTACCTCGCCCTTTCTTTCCCTTTGACCCCAAAAAAAAAAAAAGAACGAATGTCAAAATCCTTCGGTGAACTATAAACCGGTCCCCCGTGTTCGAACCATGCGGAAAAATCTTTCCACACGTTAAATCCTGTTTCCCCTTTTTGGGAAAGTAGGCATCGTGTGCCTGGGGGGAAAAAGAGACAAAATTTACAAACCGCATACACACGAGGGTTGGATGTAAAAAAGCACATGAGGTATTCCCCTTATCCTCGATAAAAATAATAAATAAATAAAAAGATACTTTAAAGGGATTTGTTTCTTGCCCTTTCAGTGCTACTCTTTTTTATTCTTATCTTTACAGGGAACGGGACAGCTCAGTGGTCAGAGTACTCACTTTCCCCCCAGCCTAAGGTTAAGCAGCATCGAGCGTGGTTACCAAGTGGATGGGTGACCGTTTGTGCCGCGCCTTGGCTTCAGAATAGTTCTCCACAGTTCACCCAGCTGTAAATGGATACCTGCCCTCTTGAGGGTCAGGGAAGGTAAAGCAGCGAGGGAGAGGAGATGGGCGCCGCCCCTCAATATGCTGGCCCCTTTAGAAGCTGAGGTCTCTGATGCCTCGCTTCCCTACGACCACATAGGTCATGGGACACCTGTACCTGTGTCTTTACGGTGCCTAAGTGAGATAGACATGTGGCTGTATCTGGGCCTTAGAATTGTGGCTGTTCCTCTGCAGGATATATGGATGCCTCCACCAGGAGTAGAGTCACAACAACGACTAACTAACCACGTGTATGTCTATCACCCAACTACCTGGGTACCACGACTAACTTCTTCTTCCTGGAACCCTCAGACAGCAACTATTGTTGCTTAATATATCAGCGAAAATGCGACGCGCTGCCGTTAAGCGCCTGACAAGTCAGGCCCAGCACATCCGACTTTGGCATAAGAGAGAATTGTTATCTTTTAAGTCTTTCTGCAAAAATAAAAAAAGTGCAGGGGAATGGACCGAGAAGGCAGAAAATAGACAAGAAGGAGGCTGACGGGAAGTAAAGGAACGAGGCAGAAATAAAGAGATTGATAGAAAAGAGGAAATTTCGAGCACAGACTTTCCCAGAAGGGGAAACAGTACAGGTGTACAGGTGTACAGGTGTCCCATAACCTATGTGGTCGTAGGGGAGCGAGGCATCAGAGACCTCAACTTCTCCAGGGGCCAGCATATTGAGGGCGGCGCCCATCTCCTCTCCCTCCCTGCTTTACCTTTATGCTATGTATACTGACCGGTCCCTGGCATCCCCACGGGGGGACTAGGATGAACTATGTGGGTGTTCATCACATCACCCACAGGAGCTTGTCCCTAGAAGCATAACGTTATGCTAGGAGGACGTTGACCTCGTCCTTCAGACTATCCACAATGCTGCTCTGCCTCGTTTTCCGTGTCTTCTTAATTCTTTGGATAAAAGAAAACACACTTTTGGACACAATGGTTTTTTTTGGGGGGATCAGATTCATCAGCAAGATTTGTGTTTTGTTTGTGGCCCAGTTTTTGTTGTTTGTTTGGTGTGGGGTTTTTTTGGGGGGGTGGTTTGTTTGTTTGTTTGGGATTTTTGGTTTTTTTTTTTTTTTTTTGGGGGGGGGGGGGGGTGGTTGTAAGCCAGGTTTTGTTTTCGTTTTTTGTTTGTTGCGTCTGTGGCCGTGTTTAGTTCTGCTATTGAAAAAGTGATACTCACACCGAGGCGATGGCTTGACTTGACTTGACTTGTCAGGTGCTAAACTTAAAGTTGAAAAAACTTAATGTCTTCCACACCGCATGTTGCGCGAAAATTGTTGATAAACCACAATTAAATGCTTGGACTTCACTATACTTTATTTATTTATTTATTCCACTTTAAGTCACGCACATTTCTCTGCGTGAAATTCGGGCTGCTCTCCCCGGGGAGAGCGCGTCGCCACAAGAGCAACGCCACCCATTTTTTTTCCTGTCTGCAAATTATTTGTTTCCCTATTAGAGTGCCTTTTTTCTACATAATTTTGCCAGGGATAACTCTCTTGTTGCCGTGGGTTCTTTTACCCGCGTTAAATAATTATGTGTAACACACGGGACCTCGGTTTATCGTCTCATCCGAAAGACTAGCGCCCAGACCACCACTCATGGTCTAATGGATGGGGGGAAAGTTTCGGGTCCAAACTATACTATCTAAATGTGACACGATCAATGGTTTTAATCTATCCCAGCCCATTGTTTGCTTTCTGATCGTCCTATTCTTGAAGAACTTGTATGCAAAGAAGAGAGTTATCACGAGTTCAAACAAAAATATGGGAACCGTATGGCCGTCTTATATGATTTTCAGCAATTATATAATACCAACTGTTGAAGTCATTGATCCAGTTTTGTCAAACATGAAGGTAGCCGCATTCCGACCTCGGGGTGATGTGTGTGCTGGGTGTGTTTTTGTTTCTGTAACTCACCGAACGCTGACATGAGATCTTTAACATGCGTATTATTTTGATCTTCTGCGTGTGGGTATACACACGAAGGGAAAGTCCCTTCGGATGAGACTATAAACCGAGGCCCCGTGT
>CM054161.1:48793641-48796141 GCA_028751875.1 Rapana venosa
TTTCTTCCTTCTCCTTCTCCTTTTCTCTCTCCCTTCTCCTCCTCTTCATATCTCCTTCCCTCCATCATCTTCCTCTCATCTCCCCTCTTCTTCCCCTTCTCCCCCCTCCTTCTCCTTCTTCTTCCCTCCTCTACCTCCTCTTTCATTCCTACTTCCTCTTTCTTGGTACTCTCTCTCTGGAATTCTTGAAGTTTTCTCATCGACTCCTCTCTCTTGTTCTCTTCTAGGTCTTTTTTTGCATCTTCGGCTTCATTGAAATGAAACAAAGGTAAAAAACAATACAAAAGCAACCCCCTTCCCCCTTCCCCCTCCCCCCCCCTTTTCGCCCCCCCCCAACAGCTCAGTTAGGTAGAGAAGCTGTGTGTGGAGGTCGTTCACCCCTCTCTGGCTGTAAAGTCTTGACGAGGTTACGTATTGTGGCTGCATTCTCCTCCTCTTTCCTCCTTATCCTCGGCTCTCTTTCTCATCGTCATCCTCTTCCTCCTCTTCATCTCTTTTTTCCTCCTCTTCCTCTTCCTCCTATTTCTCCTCCTCTTCCTCTTTCTCGTCTTCTTCCTCCTCCATTTCCTCCTCTTCTTTCTCTCTTCTTCTCTCTCCCCCTCCTTTTCCTACTCTTTCTCATTTCTCTTCCTACTCCTCCATCTTCCTCCTCTTTCTCCTCCTCTTCCCTCCTCCATCTTCCTCCTCTTCTTTCTCCTCTTCTTCCTCCTCCCCTCATCTTCCTCCTCTTTCTTCTCCTCTTCCTTCTTCTCTATTTCTACTCCTCTCCTCTTCCTCCTTCTCCTATTTCTACTCCTCCTCCTCTTTCTCCTTCTCATCTTCCTCCTCTTTCTTTCTCCTCTTCCTCCTTCTCCCCTTCCTCCTCTTTTCTCCTCCTCTTCCTCCTTCTCCCCTTCCTCCTCTTTCTCCTCCTCTTCCTCCTCTCCCTCCTCCTCCATATCTTTCTCCTCCTCTTCCTCCTCTTCCTCCTTCTCGCACCTGTCTGCAACAATCAGTGTAGTAGGTGTAAACTGAGTGCTTTAGATTAGGCTAATGATGAAAAGGCAAAGAAAGACAGAAAGAAAAAGAAAGAAAGAAAGAAAAAAAGAAGGAAGGAAGGAAAGAAAGAAAGAAAGAAGGAAGGAAGGAAGGAAGGAAGGAAGGAAGGAAGGAAAGAAAGAAAGAAAGAAAAAAGAAGGAAGGAATGAAGGAAGGAAGAAATGAAGGAAGGAAGGAAGAAAGAAGGAAGGAAGGAAGGAAGGAAGAAAGAAAGGAAGAAGGAATGAATGAAGTTAGGAAGGAAGGAAGAAAAAGAAGGAAGGAACGAAGTTAGGAAGGAAGGAAGGAAGAAAGGAAGGAAGGAAGGAAGGAAAGAAGATGATGAAGGCTCACCCAGGAGCCGAAACTCGAGTCAGGTCAGGCCAAAGGCATGGTTCTTAGTCAAAATTGTCTAGAAATGCTGCCATTGAAAGACTCTACTTTATAGCATTTCTTTTTTTTTTTAAATGAATCTTTCCAAATCATTTTGTTTAAATGATGGAGAAGTTGTAAGTGGTTCCCTGCACTCGTTTTCCTCCACTACTGTTTCTGCATTAAAGAAAGAAGAGAGAAAGAAAGAACGAACGAAGGAAAGAAAGAGAGAAAGAAAGACAGGAAGAACCAAAGAAAGGAAGAAAGAAAGAGAGAGAGAGAGATAGTCACACAGACAGACAGACAGACAGACAGACAGACAGACAGACAGACACACACACACACACACACACACACACACACACACACACACACACACACACACACACACACACACACACACACAGAGGGAAAGCTTTGCATTTGCGATAACGGTATTATGTTCTCACACAATCAATTTTGAAATAACGACTACGGGCAAAAACAAAAACAGAACAAAAATAATCCCCCCAAAAAAAACAACAACAACAGCAACCCCACAACAAAACCAACAACAACAAACAACAACAACAAACCAAAAAAAAACCCAACCAAACAAACAAAAAACCCACACTACCAATTCTTGACAGTGCTTAGACAAAAAAATAAAGACTTATCATTTTATTATCTATATTATTAATTAATGATTTAACCCCCCCCCCCCCCTTTTTTCTTCTTATTTATAAAGAGGCTTCTAGACCCTCTTAGGAGGCACCGTGGTCGAGTGGTTTAGGCGGTCAACTCGTGATCCAGAGGTCGCGGGTTCGATCCCCGCTCGGCTCGGTGTTGTGTCCTTGGGAAAGACACTTTACTCCTATTTTCCTCACTCCACCCAGGTGTACAAGTGGGTACCAGCTCTGCTGGGGAAGTATCTGGCGACAGACTAGCGTCCTGTCACAGGGGTGGTGAAAAACCATCAGTTCGCTTAACGCTACAGAAACCGGGATAAGCTCCGGCTCTATGGGCCTTCTGGCTCGAAAGAACATACTTTTAGACCCTCTTGAAGCGTAAGGAATGTCTGACTCCATTCTAATTTCATCACGAGTAAACTTGAGATTAAAAAAATGATTTA
>CM054161.1:48821141-48836141 GCA_028751875.1 Rapana venosa
AAATTAAGGCTAGAACGATTTTTAAAAAATAAGAAAAGAAGAGAAAAAAAAACGAATAAAAGACAAAAATTGGAAAAAGAAAGAAAGTAAGACAGAAAGACAAAAAGCTTCAAGGGTATATTTTCCCCCTGGAGTTAACATCAGTGCAGACTCCACTCTCCCTTAGAGTCCCTATGGATGAGACTATAAACCGAGGCCCCATGTGCGAACGCACGCAAGACATCTTGCGCACACGTTAAATCCTGTTCCGCTTTTCGTAAGAGTAGGCCATTGTGTGCCGGTGGGAATGCATGACAAAATTTACAAAACCGCATACACACGAGGACTGGATGTAAAAAAAATTAAAAAGCATGTAAGTGCTTATTCCATTATCCTGGATATAAAAAATTTAAATAAAAATGAAATAAAATAAAGTGCGCACGTGCACACATACACACACACACACACACACACACACACACACACACACGCGCGAGAACAATCAAGAAAAACACAATCACACACACACACACACACACACACACACACACACACACACACACACACACACACAAAACCCCACCACTCACTGTAAACGCTTTGAAAGTCAGAACACATATTAAACAAGACAGACAAGGCAACACACCTTTCAGAAAACAGATAGTCTTCCACACAGGCCGACAGCACTTGCAGACGAAAGGCCACCAGGTCAATGCAGGCCCAATGACCTTTCTGCAGACTGCAAGGCAATCAGTAAACTGATTGAACATTCGTTAAAAAATATCCCAAAATATCAAGTACCTCTGTTTCTTTTTGGGGGGGTTGTTGTTGCTGGGACTGTAATGAGGTTAATTGTTAAGCAGATCGATATAAGCTGACTGCAGGGAACACAGTCAATGTGTCTTCATTTGAATAGCTTAAGGTATTATTATTGGTTATGGGCTTTTTTTGGGGGGGGGGGGGGATGGGGAGGGCGAGGGGGGTGGGGTGTGTTGGTGAGTTGGGGGGAGGGGGAAGAGGACGAGGAGTGAAAGTTCTTCGGATGAGACTATAAACCGAGGCCCCCTTGTGTGAACACATGCAGAACATCTTGTGCGCACGTTAAATCATGTTCCGCTTTTCGAAAGAGTAGGCCATTGTGTGCCGGTGGGAACAGATGACAAAATGTACAAAACCGCATACACTGGGGGACTGAATGTAAAAAAAAACACATGAGTGCTTATTCCATTGTCCTCGATATAAAAAAAAATTCCATACATTATTATTATTATTATTATTATAAAGTGAGGGTAAGAGTGGGGGTGGGGGTTATTGTAGGAATTTCGTTTTCTACCCAGCTTTAATACTGGATTCTGGTATTAGAAATGTCCTGATGATTTTATTCATTGGTATGAAGTAAGTAAATAAGGAAGGAAGGAAGGATGGAAGTACTGTGTTAAATATCTTAATAGGCCAGAGTATTGATTTAATTGATATTAAAATTTTATCTTATCCTACATGTCATAACAATTGGATTTATGTCATTTAAAAGGCGTGCGCACGTGAGCGAATGTTTCCAGTGTGTGTGTGTGGTTTCGTGGACATACTGGTGTGGGCATGAGTGTCTGTGATTTTACTTTGGTGAGTTTATGACTGGCTGAGGTATGACACTCTACCACAAAATGAATCACTTTGCACCTGACCCACTTTTCCACTAGGAGCCATTTTAGGCAGGTGGAGGTCAGATTGTCGATTTTGAGATTTTGACTGATTTTAAAACTAAAGCCATCATTCTACCTTGTAAGGAAATATCAAGGCATAATTTTTTTTGCTTTTAGCTTTTTAAATGTGTTTTTTTAAATACCCAAGGGCTCATTCTGACTACCTGCTACGATGTTAAGCTTGTCCGTTTCTCATTTTGTCACTTCCTGTGGTGTATCATTTCAATTTGTAAAAAGTTTTCATAGAGTTCTCCAATTATCAATCTGTCTTGGTGGTGTGGGTTTTTTTTGCATTCAATAGTCTTTATATTGTCCGTTAATGATGTGTCACTAGCTAAACATTGACCTCTGGTGCACTGTGATTCATTATGTCGTGAATCTCACATGCTTTTCACATTGTGATGGGTCATGCTGATGCTCGAATACTGTGTTGTGATATTGTTTTCTTCGTGATATTATGTTTACATGTTTATTTATTTTGTGTATGGCTTGTAACCTGATTGGATTGCTCTGTCTCTTAAAATATGATAAAGCGCTTGAATTTGAAGTGAAAGTATGGCCACATGCGTGCATTTGTATGTGTGAATGTGCGCCTGCGTGTGCGCGTGCGCGTGCTCGCGCGAGCGGATTAATCTTCATTCATCATCCCCATCTGCACAGTATTCCAGCATCAGCACTCTTTCTGCGTAAAACAGCCCCATGCAATCTTTTTGTTATCGCGCATAGCAGAACTGGCATTTCAGTTTCACATTATTTTCTTATCTTTACCATCATCTAATATAATGAAGTTCAGGTCTGATTCTGATTCAGTGTGTACCAATACGTGTCTATCTTCGTTGTGTAAAATACTTGTCTATCTAAGTTGTATAAATACTTGTCTATCTAAGTTGAATAAATACTTGTCTATCTAAGTTGAATGAATACTTGTCTATCTAAGTTGTATGAATAATTGTCTATCTAAGTTGTATAAAATATTTGTTTATCTAAGTTGTATGAAATACTTGTCTAAATGAGTTGTATAAACAACTTGTCTGTGTAAGTTGTATGAAATACTTGTCTAAGTTGTATACAGACAGCACTTGTCTATCTAAGTTGTATAAAATATTTGTCTATCTAAATTGTATAAAATACTTGTCTTTCTAAGTTGTATAAAATATTTGTCTATCTAAGTTGTATAAAACACTTGACTATCTAAGTTGTATAAAACACTTGTATATCTAAGTTGTATAAAACACTTGTCTATCTAAGTGTATAAAATCCTTGTCTGTGGAAGTTGTATGAAATACTTGTCTAAATTGTATACAACACTTGACTATGTAATTTGTATAATACTTGACTATCTAAGTTGTATTCAACACTTGACTATCTAAGTTGTATACAACACTTGACTATCTAAGTTGTATACAACACTTGACTATCTAATTTGTATAATACTTGACTATCTAAGTTGTATTCAACACTTGACTATCTAAGTTGTATTCAACACTTGACTATCTAAGTTGTATACAACACTTGACTATCTAAGTTGTATACAACACTTGACTATCTAAGTTGTGTGTAAAAACAAAACATACGTCTGGCTAAGTTTTTGTTTTTTGGTCTTATTTATCTCTTTGTTGTTCTCATCATGTTTTCCTTGACGGAAGTTTTCTTCTAATAAAAGATGCTTTTACCTAGAGAAGACAAGAGTCCCTGTTTCAGACAGTGATACGTTCATCTGACGACAGACACATACATTTACCTGAAGAAGACACAATCCCAGTTCTAGACAGGAAAGGTTTTGGTGTGTTTTTTTCATACTGGTTCAAAATCCGATTTTGTTTTAAGTCCTCCATCCTCATCTGTCTGTACGCTTGTCTTCACATCCAGAATGTTATTAGTTTATTCTGACAGGCCCCCGGCATCCCACGGGAAAGGGGGGGGAAGGGGGGGGGAGGGGGGGAGGGGAGGGGGGGGGAGTGTGGGAGAAGAATGGACATGGCTGAATGAAGGAACTGTAGAGGATATCATAAGAGGGAAACAAATTTACTACAGATTTCTATCCCCTAGTTATGAGGTTTTCCGAAGCCCTGTTCTTTCAGCGAGACAGTCGCCTGAAGTATTAATGTAGTCTTGCTGTTGTTGTTGTTCTTCTTCTTCTTCTTTGTCGTCGCGTTGTTGAACGCTCAGACAGCAATAACTGTTTGTTGTTGTCTGTCATCATTATGAGCTAAAATGCGTCGCGCGGAGGTTAAGGGACTAATCTTGTATGGTTTTTCTTCTTCAGCACTTTTGAAAGGATAGTGTCAAGTCCAAACGTGTTTACATTTTCTTTTTGCAAAGAAGTGTTGCGAAGAAGAAGAATTGCGAAGAAGAAGAAGAAGAATTACGAAAAAGAAATGCGAAGAGGAAGATTTGCGAAGAACAATTCCGAAGAAGAAGAAGAATTGCGAAGAAGAAGAATTGCGAAGAAGACGACAAATTGCGAAGAAGACGACAAATTGCGAAGAAGAAGACAAATTGCGAAGAAGAAGAAGAATTGCGACGAAGAAGAAGAAATGCGAAGAAGAAGAATGCAAAGAAGAATGCAAAGAAAAAGAAGAAGAATGCAAAGAAGAATGCAAAGAAAAACACGCGAAAATTTGCGAAGAACAAGATGCTGCTGCTGCTGCTGCTGCTGATGATGATGATGATGAAAAACCGACAACAACAAGAACATCAACAACAAATTTACAAATAATAGTATCGACGTGACAGAGGAAGGGAAGAAGAGATAAATATCAAAATAAAAGAAAATCAGCAGAAAGAAGAAAAAAAACAACGAAAAGAAAGCAAAGAAGAAACCAAACCAGACAGACAAAACAAAAGTTATAAAAAGTTTTCCTGTAAAAGAACTAAAACGAGAGAAAAGAAAAAAAACACACACGTAACAAACAAAAAAGCACAAGAAAACAAAAGCCCAAAATACAAGAAAGGAAAAAAGCTGTAAAGGAGAAAACTTCAGAACAAGAAACAAGGGGAGAGAATATGGACGCAAGGGAGAGAAACAAAATGGCGTTACAAAAGTCGTGTTGAAAAAGACACCAAAGGAAACATAAATCACGAATTAAAAAACAAACATCACACACACACACACGCACGCTCGCAAGCACGCACAAAAAAAACACACACACACACACACACACGCAAGCACGCACACACACATGCACATACACACGCACGTAGACACACACACGCACACACACGCACGCGCGCACACACACGCACGCACGCACACACATATACACACACTAAGATTGATGACACACACACAAACACGCACGCATGCACGCACACACAACACACACACACACACACACTCTATCTCTGTCTCTCTCTGTCTCTCTCTGTCTCTCTCTGCTCACCACACCTCTCTCTCACACACACACACTCTCTCTCTCTCCACCTACACACACACACAAACACAACTCTGTCTCACACACACTCACACGCACAACCACACACACAGACACACAAGACACCCCACACACACACACACACACACGCACACACACACCCACACTCACACGCACACACCACACTCACACACACACACACACACACACACTCTCTCTCTCTCAAACACGCACACACACACCCATACTCACACACACACACACACTCACCACACACACACACACACCACTCTCTCTCTCTCTCTCAAATCACACACACAACACACACACACACACACACACACACACACACACACACACACACACACACACACACACACACACACACACACACACACGTTAAGATTGATGAGACAACTGAAAACCAGCTAGAAGATCGAGAAGCCAGTAGGGAACAGAGCCAACGAGGAAAGAAAGAGAGATATATATATATATATATATAAGTTCAGAAACGAAAAGAAGAAAGAACCCAGATATCTTTTACCACGAGTTCACAAATGATGTACTTGCCACATCTTTTTTTTTTTTAAAGTTTTAAACCCATTTACTTTTTGCAAGTGTTGGGATGGGTTGTTTTTTTGGGGTGGTGGGTTTTTTTGGTTGTTGTTTTTTCTTGGGGAAGCTTGCAATTAACTTAAACAGTTTATTGCATTTTACGTGTGTAATTGTATGTGTTCAAATACTCTCTTTTTTGTCTTTGGTTATTGGGGTTTTCGTTGTTTTATTCCGGGGAGGCGGGGGCGGGGGGGGGGGGGGTGCAATTAACTAACAATCTTTAACACGGGGACTGCATGTAAAAAAACAACAACCACAGCTTATTCCATTATCTTCGATATAAAAGAATAAACTAAATCAATAAGATAACTTCACTCATCCTCTGTGGTAGCTGACAGCAAGACACTTTCCATACAATATTTAGGAGTGTCTATTGCTGCTAGCCCCTATGCCAACGCATGGAGAACATCTTGCGCACACGTTAAATCCTGTTCCGCTTTTCGTAAGAGAAGGCCATTGTGTGCCGGTGGGAACAGATGACAAAATTTACAAAACTGCATACACACGGGGAGTGGATGTAAACAAGCACATAAGTGCTTATTCCATTATCCTCGATATAAAAGAATAAAAGAAAAAAAAAGCCCTAAGAATAGGGGTGTATTCTTGTGGCCTACCACTGGTGCCAGCAACAGAACACACACACATACATATGTATGTATGTATGTATGTATGTAGGTATGTATGTATGTTTGTATGTATGTATGTATCTATCTATACATATCTATCTATCTCTCTCTCTCTCTCTCTCTCTCTCCCTATATATATATATATATATATATATATATATATTATATATATATATATATATATATATATATTATATATAAAAGGTGTACTTAGTGGACATCAAGGTGCACTCATAAGGTGTACTCATAACCTATGTGGTCGTAGGGGAGTCAGGCATCAGACACCTCAGCTTCTCAAAGGGCCAGCATACTGAGGGCGGCGCCCATCTCCTCTCCCTCGCTGCAGGTACCCATTTACAGCTGGGTGATCTGGGGGATTGTACCAAGGCGCGCAAACGGTCACCCATCCAAGTGGTAACCACGGTCGATACTGCTTATAATCGTAACTGGGGGAAAGCGAGTGCTCTGACCACTGAGCTATCCCTACACACACACACACACACACACACACACACACACACACACACACACACTTATTGTCTTCTTCTTCGGTTAGATTTACCTGCACTGGTTCTCCACAGGGTTGCATCCTCTCACCACTTCTGTACGTTCTATACACAGATGATTGCAGAAGCAACTATGGAAATTCCTTTCTGGTAAAGTTCGCAGACGACAGTGCTCTGTTATCTCTCTTATCCGGATCAGTCTTAGACCACGGTCCAGCCCTCACCGAGTTCGTACACTGGTGTGACGAGGCCTATCTGGAGCTAAATGTTTCTAAAACTAAAGACCTGCCTATCGACTTCAGAAGATCAGGGCATACTCCTAAGAATATTATTATCCATAATCAAGAAGTTGAAAACGTTTCGAACTATAAGTATCTGGGAACTGTTTTTGGCCACAAGTTAAACTGGGACGTTAACACTGACGCTATTGTCAAAAAGGGACAACAACGTGTGTATTTTCTGAGGAAACTGAACTCATTTTTTGTAGACAAAAGGATTCTTTCCTTGTTTTACAAGTCTTACATAGAGAGTCTTCTAAGTTTTGCTTTTCATTTGTTGGTACAATAACCTTAGTGTTAAAAACAAGAATGGCCTGCAGAGAATTGTAAGAATCTGCTAAAAAATAATTGGAAAAAAACAAAGAGATCTCAAGTCGTTCTGCAATCAGCAGCTTGTACACAAAGCCATTTTGGCTGATCCTTCCCATGCTTTGTTTCCAGAATTTCAGTTGTTGCCTTCGGAACGCCGTTTTCAGTGTCCCATCAGCAAAACTAACAGAAAAAAAAATTCTTTTGTGCCAGTAAGCATTCGAATTCTGAATTCACAATGATGTTGACTACCTAGTTTTTACATTTCTCTGAATTACTTGGCTGATTGTCATTGTTATGAGTGTAGTCAATACATAATTGTGTTGTGTGTGGGGGGGGGGGGGGGGTGCGTGGGTGTGTTGTGAAATAAGTCTGTCTTCTAGTCAATGGTCTTAAAACATTGAATTCATATAATTATTGGTGTATGGTGTGAGCGGGCGTGTTCGCACACGCACGTACGTGCGTGTGTACGTGCTGCGTATATACGTGCGTAAAAAATAAGTTTTTATGTCTTCTAGTCAATGGGTTTAAAATTGTCTTCACAATTGAGTTGTGTGCGTTCGTGTGTGTGTGTGTATGTGTGTGCGCATGCGCGCGTGTGTGTTTGGTGTGTGTGTGTGTTCGTGACATTTTTTTTTTGGAAGTCACTTTGGAATGTTTTAACCAATATGAAATATAGCTTTTTGTGTCTTTGAGATTTTTGATGTGTATCAATCTGCCTGTCAGTATTATAATTGCCCTTCATGGGATGATTAAAGTGTTTTTGACTTTGACTTTGACTTTGACTTGACTTCACACACACACACACACACACACACACACACGCCACGCACAGACACTTTTATCCACGAGCAAATCAATGTGATTTCAGAGAAGAAGGGAGGTGAGAAAGAAAGAGGATTATTTTGTAGTGCTCGTGGAAAAATCCGACAACCGTGGTGTCTCCCCAATCCCATTATTCTGACAAGGTAGGTAGGCCTCTTACTGGAATGCCGTCCGTCTGCTATCATCACAGTCTGCATGTGCTGTCGAAGGCTATTGTCAAAACCTATAGTTGTTCTTTCTTCCTTTGAGAGATAGAGAAAGAGGTAGAGATAGATAGATAGAGAGAGAGAGAGAGAGAGAGAGAGAGAGAGAGAGGATATAGAGAGAGAGAGAGAAAGAGAGAGAGAGAGAGAGAGAGAGAGAGAGAGAGAGAAAGAGAAAGAGAGAGAATGTGTGTGTGTGTGTGTGTGTGTGTGTGTGTGTGTGTGTGTGTGTGTGTGTGTGTGTGTGTGTGTGTGTGTGTGTGTGTGTGTGTGTGTGTGTGTGTGTGTGTTGTTGTGTGTGTGTGTGTGTGTGAACCTTTAGACGCCAAAATGTTTGGGACAAATTTAATACAGGTACACGAACAAAATGGAGATAATTTTTTAAGTCACAGCAACAGGGAGTACATTATTCCTCTTACTCGTCAAACGCTCAGACAGCAACTCTTGTTGTCTGTCATATGAGCAAAAATACGTTGCGCTGCCATAGGCACCTGGTAAGTCAGGCCCAGCGCATCATTCTGACTTCTGCGTGGGAGAGAACTATCTTTTAAGCCTTTCTGTAAAAAATTGGCGGCGGGAGAATGGACCAAGAAGGCAGAAAATAGACGAGAAAGAGGTGTCAAGGAAGAACAGAAACAAGGTAGAAACAAAGAGAGGGATAGAAAAGAGGGAATTCCTAGCAAGAGAATTTCCAGAAGGCGGGGATGCTGTTGATACTGACAGGCTCCCGGCATCCCCACAGGGGAGGGCATTATTCAATGTTTGTCCTGTCACTGCCCCATGCTGAAGGAGTCTGGGGTGAGCAATGATAATGTCAGACCGCGAGGATACCTTAAAGGTAAAGGAGTCCCATAACCTGTGTGGTCGTAGGGGAGCGAGGCGTCAGAGACCTCAACTTCTCTAGGGGCCAGCATATTGAGGGCTGCACCCATCTCCTCTCCCTCGCTGCTTTACCTTCCCTGACCGTAAAGATGGGGGATACTTTAGATTTCGTAATATGTGACGCTCCACTGCGTAGTCAATCGCATTGCTCCAAAGATCAATATTTATTTATTGAGGTAGTATTGATCTGCAAAGGGGGAAAATAGGCTATTCAATACAGAAAACAGATTCAAAATCGGACATTTCTACGAACAGTTATTACAAAAATAAAACAATGCACTGCAGGAAGTGGCCAAACGAGAAACTGACAAGTTTAGCATCGTAAAAGGTGGTCAGAATAGAGGGCTTGGATATTTTTAAAACACGTTTCTAACAATCAAAAGAAACAAACTTACGAATTGATATTCCAGTACAAGGTAGAATAATGGCTATAGTTTTATAATCAATCAAAATCTCAAAATCGAAATCTTGCCCCTCCCCCACCTGCCTAAAATGGCTCCTAGCAATAAAGTGGGTCAGATGTAAAGCAACTCATTTCGTGGTGAGGGTCACATTTGTCCAAACAAAAACAAACAAAACCGGACTCAAAATAGACAAGCATTTGCAGGATCTGTCAAGTGTTTAGGCAATAATTCTCACACCCCTCCTTGTGCATAAAGTCTAGAAGAATTCTAGACTGCAAAATCTCAGCTTTCCCAGTATAGAGCTAACAGCACATGCATGCATTGATGGAAAATGACAGTCAGAGCTCCACTTCATTAAACCCTTTGCCTAGTTCGAGAGAGAAACAGAGAGAGAGAGAGACAGAGACAGAAAGAGAGAGACACAGAGAGGAGAGACAGAGACACAGAGAGAGAGGAGGGGGATGGGAGGGTAGCCTGGTGGTTAAAGAGTGTTGCCTATTGTGCTCACAATCTGCTGCACCGGGTTCGAATCCTGTTCAAGAGGATATTTTCCCCTGGAGTTTTTGTTGTTGTTTTATTGTTGTTGTTTTGTTTTTTTCTCCCTGGAATTAACATCAACGCCCAAAAGTCTTTAGGAAGAGACTATAAACCGAGGTCCCGCGTGAGCGAACGCATGTAGAAAATATTGTCCACACATTAAAACTTGTTTTGCTTTTTGGAAGAGTAGGTCCTTTTGTGACGATGGGAACGGCTCACAAAATGAACAAAACCGCATCCACATGAGGACTAGATTTTTTGGGAAATGCACATGAGGACTTGTTGCATCATCCTCCACATAAAAGGGAAAAAATGAAATCAAAGAGTTGAACCCATGATTCCCCAGCCTGGAATCCAATGCACTGAGCACTCTGCAGTGGCCAGCCCTAACTGTCAGGTATATGAACTGATGAGTCAGGCCAAAGTCGGATGGGCGGGGCCTGACTGGTCAGGCACCTCACAGCAGCGCAAAGCATTCTCGCTCCTATGACAGCCAGTAGTTACTGTCTGAGCTTTCGACGACGACGACGACGACAAAGAAGAAGAAGAAGAAGAATTGCAAAGAAGAAGAATTGCAAAGAAGAATAACTGCAAAAAAAAAGAAGAAGAATTGCGAAGAAGAATGCAAAGAAGAAGAAGAAGGAGGAGGAAAATTGCGAAGAATTGCGAAGAGGAGGAATTGTGAAGAAGAAGAAGAATTGCAAAAAACTGCAAAGAAGAAGAATTGTGAAGAAGAAAAATTGCGAAGAAGAAGAATTGCGAAGAGGAGAAAGAAGAAGAAGAAGAAGAAGAAGAAGAAGAAGGAGGAGGAGGAGGAGGAGGAGGAGGAGGAGGAGAGGAGGAAAAGGAGGAGGAGGTGGAGGAGGAGGAGGAGAATTGCGAAGAAGAATTGTGAAGAAGAAAATTGCGAAGAAAAATTGCGAAGAAGAAGAAGAAGAAGAGGAAAAAAAGAGGAATTGCGAGGAAGAAGAAGAAGAAGAAGAAGAAGAAGAAGAAGAAGAAGAACAAGAAGAACAAGAAAAGAAGAAGAAGAAGAAGAAAGAAGAGAAGAAGAAGAATTGTGAAGAAATGCGGAGAAGAAGAATTGCGACGAAGAAGAATGTTGAGTAAACGCTATGAAGGAGAAGGAAGTGAAGAAGCAGACGAGAGAGAAGAATCCCACCTAAGGGTGGGTGGGGGTGTGGGGGAGGGGGCGGATGGTGGAGGACGCAGACAGAAGCAGAGCACAACAAGGCAGATAAAAGCCAGAGAAGACTCAATGACCCACCGATAAACTGGCTTCCCAGACACCAACTTGCGTAAGAAAATTCAGGTGAAGTAAGAACAGGAAGAAGACGAAGAAAAACGCGAAGAATAAGAAGAGTGCAAAGAATAAGAATGTTAAGAATGAGAAGAAGAGAAGAAATGCGAAGAAGAATTAAGGAGAAGGAGAAGAAGAAGAAGAAGAAGAAGAAGAAGAAGAAACAACAACAACAACAAGAATTAAGGAGAAGAAGAATGCAAGAAGAATGCAAAGAAGAATGCAAAGAAGAATGCAAAGAAGAAGAAGAATGCAAAGAAAGAAGAAGAATGCAAAGAAGAAGAAGAAGAAGAAGAAGAAGGAGGAGGAGGAGAGAAGAAGGAGGAGGAGGAGGAGGAGGAGAATTGCGAAGAAGAATTGTGAAGAAGAAAATGCGAAGAAAATTGCGAAGAAGAAGAAGAAGGAAAAAGAAGAGGAATTGCGAGGAAGAAGAAGAAGAAGAAGAAGAAGAAGAAGAACGAAGAAGAAGAAGAAGAAGAAGAAGAAGAAGAATTGTGAAGAATTGCGGAGAAGAAGAATTGCGACGAAGCAGAAGAATTGCGAAGAAGAAGAAGAATGTTGAGTAAACACTTTGAAGGAGAAGGAAGTGAAGAAGCAACGAGAGAGAAGAATTCACCTAAGGGTGGGTGGGGTGTGGGGGAGGTGGCGGATGGTGAGGACGCAGACAGAAGCAGAGCACAAACAAGGCAGATAAAAGCCAGAGAAGACTCAATGACCCACCGATAAACTGGCTTCCCAGACGCCAACTTGCGTAAGAAAATTCAGGTGAAGTAAGAAAAGGAAGAAGACGAAGAAAAACGCGAAGAATAAGAAGAGTGCAAAGAATAAGAATGTTAAGAATGAGAAGAAGAAGAAGAAATGCGAAGAAGAATTAAGGAGAAGGAGAAGGAGAAGGAGAAGAAGAAGAAGAGAAGAAGAAGAACAAGAAGAAGAAGAAGAAGAAGAACAGAAGAAGAAGAAGAACAGAAGAAAAGAAGAACAAGAACAAGAACAAGAAGAACAAGAACAAGAAAAGAATTAAGGAGAAGAAGAATGGACAAAGAAGAATGCAAAGAAGAATGCAAAGAGAATGCAAAGAAGAAGAAGAATGCAAAGAAGAAAAGAAGAAGAAGAAGATTGATTGATTTGATTGATTGAATCTTTAATGGGTAAAGAATTAGGCACAATAAAGGCCTATTTACAATTCTGCCCAAAAAGAAAAACAAACTTGAAGTAATTAAAAACAAAAGAAAGCAAAAACCAAAAGAAAACGTAAACAACCGACAAAAATGGTGGAAGAAGAAGAAGAAGAACAACAACAAACAACAAGAACAACAACAACAACAACAACAAGATCAAGAAAAACAAAAATAAGAATAACAAGGAGATGATGGTGATGATGATGATGATGATGATGATGATGATGATGATGATGATGATGATGATAAAAATTAAGGGTAACCACCACCACAACATCAACACCAAAACCATACAGAGGAAGAGAAGTGGAGAAAGCGTGAAAAAGACAAGAAAATGACAGATAAACATTGAAATAAAAAAAACCAGGAAGAAAGTTCTGGGAAAAACAGCAAAGAATAGAATAAACAAAAGTGATTTTTAAAGTGATAGGACTGAACATAACTGACAGCTGCAAAGCACAATAAAGTGAAAAGAAAACAGCATAAACTATATAAACAATATATACTATAAAAAAGTAAGTAAAAGTAAAGTATGTTCTTTCGAGCCAGAAGGCCCATAGAGCCGGAGCTTATCCCGGTTTCTGTAGCGTTAAGCGAACTGATGGTTTTCACCACCCCTGTGACAGGACGCTAGTCTGTCGCCAGATACTTACTTCCCCAGCAGAGCTGGTACCCACTTGTACACCTGGGTGGAGTGGGGAAAATAGGAGTAAAGTGTCTTTCCCAAGGACACAACACCGAGCCGAGCGGGGATCGAACCCGCGACCTCTGGATCACGAGTTGACCGCCTAAACCACTCGACCACGGTGCCTCCCAATATATACTATAACATTACAAGAAATAATACCCCAGGACAGAGACAGACCGACAGAGGAACACGTTAACGAAACGAGAGAAATGCACCAGAGAACAACAATGTCTATTCTTGGAGTCTAACACAAAATATATACTCTCTCCAGTTTATTACTTTTAGAAAAGAACGAAACCCCTTTTAAAAAAAAAAAAAATTCTGCTTCTTCTCACATGTTCAAGTTTGAAAATTGGCTGACATCTTGTGCATCTTGTATTTCAATGAGGAAATAATTATCACTGCTATAGATAGCTTGCCCTTTGCACAAAAAAAAAAAAATGAAACATAAGAAGAAAAGAAGAAGAGTTAAAATGGAAAAGGAGTGCTCTCTCTCTCTCTCTCCCTCCCTCCCTCGCCCCTCTCCCTCCCTCTTTCTCTCTCTCTCTCTCTCTCTCTCTCTCTCTCTCTTCTCTCTCTCTCTCTCTCTCTCTCTCTCTCCACTATCTCCATCCCTCTATTTTACTCTATTTAAATTGTTTCATTGTAATCAATGTATCTATTTTGACATTAACGTTCAAGCCAGTTTAGGGATTCTGCATTTTTGGAACACATACGTATCTCCTTTCTCAAAATCATTAAAGACGATGTATGTGTTTGACATTAACGTTCAGGTCAATTTGAGGATTACATAATTTGTTGAATACACATTTATCTCTTTTCTTTAAACCATAGGTTGAACTTTTGTTGTCGTTGGGATTTTGGTTTGATTGTGTGTGTGTGTGTATTTTGTTGATAATAATAAGAAGAAGAAGAAGAAGAAGAAGAAGAAGAAGAAGAAGAAGAAGAAGAAGAAGAAGAAGAAGAAGAAGAAGAAGAATGATAATAATAATGTATGAAATTTACATAGCGCTGAATCTTGTAAAGCAACAAATCAAAGCGCTCAGATGAATTTTTTTTTTATATCGAGGATAATGGAATAAGCACTCATGTGCGGTTTTTTTACATCCAGTCCCCGTGTGTATGCGGTTTTGTAAATGTTGTCATCTGTTCCTACCGGCACACAATGGCCCTAATCAGGGCAAGGGCCGGATGAAACTAAAAAGTATATGAGCACATTCCATCTAACCCTTGGAAAATGAAGATCATTCATCCAGTCATTCATTCTTTCTGAGGAAGTGGAGCCAGCGCTGATGTTAACTCGGGGCAAACAATCCCCATGGAAAAGAAGTCTCGGAAGTGGCTCAAACTCGGGTTTGAACCCGGGCCGTCAGATCACGAGCGCAACGCTCTAACCACCAGGCCATGCCGTCCCCAACTTTCTAATAAGGCCTTCGGATGAGACTATAAACCGAGGCCCCGTGTGCGAACGCATGCAGAACATCTTGCGCACACGTTAAATCCTGTTCCGCTTTTCGAAAGAGTAGGCCTTTGTGTGCCGGTGGGAACAGATGACAAAATTTACAAAACCGCATACACACGGGGACTGGATGTAAA
>CM054161.1:48846141-48848641 GCA_028751875.1 Rapana venosa
GAGAGGGAGAGGGGGAGAGAGAGGGAGATGGGGAGAGAGAGAGAGAAAGAGAGAGAGGGAGAGAGAGAGGGAGAGAGAGAGAGATAAAGAGAGAGAGAGGGGGGGGAGAGAGAAGAGAGAGAGAGGAGAGGGAGAGAGAGAAAGAGAGAGAGGGAGAGAGAGAGAGGAGAAGAGAGAGAGGAGAGAGAGAGAGTGTGATAGAGGGAGAGAGAGGAGAGAGAGAGAAAGAGAGAGAGAGAGAGAGAGAGAGAGAGAGAGAAGAGAGAGAGGAGAAGAGAGAGAGAGAAAGAGAAAGGGAGAGAGAGAGAGAGAGCGAGATTTCATTTCATTCATTCATTTATTTCGAGGATAATGGAATAAGCTTTGATTTGCTTTTTCTTCAATCAGTCCCCGTGAGTATGTAGTTTTTTTAATTTTGTCATCCGTTCCCCCCGGCACACAATGGCCTACTCTTCCGAAAAGCAAAACAGGTTTTAACGTGTGCGCAAGATGTTCTGCATGCGTTCGCACACGTGACCTTTTGGGGAGAGTGGAGTCTGCACTGATGTTAACTCCAGGGGAAAATATCCCTCTTGAATGGGATTCGACCCCGGGTCGTCAGATTGCGAGCGCAATGTTCTAACCACTAGGCTATTCCGAGAAAGAGAGAGAGAGAGAGAGAGAGAGAGAGAGAGAGAGAGAGAGAGAGAGAGAGAGAGAGAGAGAGAGAGAGAGAGAGAGCTGTGAACTCCGAAATGATTTAATGTTCATTGGCCTTAGGCCACAATACATTTGTTGGGCTTGGAATGGAACAATGGGTTCATTCATATCACTGGCAAAGCATGAATGCACAATCAAGTAAGGATTTATTACTGATTTAAAGAAGATAAACCAGAAATTATTCTATTTCATGATAATAAACCTTAAATCAACCACAACCTTGTCAGGGAAAGAAGATGTCAGTAATGATTTATGACTGATTAAAGTGGAAGAGCGCATATTGGAGAGAGAGAGAGAGAGAGAGAGAGAGAGAGAGAGAGAGAGAGAGAGACAGAGAGAGACAGAGACAGAGAGAGAGAGAGACAGACAGACAGACGCGCACACACAGACACACACACAGACACACAGACACACAGACACACAGACAGACACACAGACAGATAGAGACAGAGATAGAGAAGAGACAGACAGAATCACAGAGCCACATACTTAGAGACAAACAGACAGGCCGGCATTTGAAGAAAGGTATGAACAGCCTCTCTGGCATTAAAGAGGAATGGCATTCCTACACTTAAGGTCTCTCCAATGGTTGTGACCACCTACGTCAGAATCTGAAACGAAGAAAAACAGTGCAGGCAAGCAGACAGACAGACAAACAGACAAACAGACAGACACAGAGACACGCAGACGGACACACAGAAATACAGAGGTCTATATGCAACTTGTCTGGCATGAAAAACAACAACTGTTATTCAAACTGTTTTCCGATCTCTCCAGCGGTATTGATCACATAACTCAAAATCTGAAATGAAGTCAAACAGGAAGACAACAGACAGACAGACAGACAGACAGACAAATAGATAGACAGGCAGACAAGCAGACAGACAGACAGAAACAGACAGACAAATAGATAGACAGGCAGACAAGCAGACAGACAGACAGAGACAGACAGACAAGACAGACAGACTCAGGCAGACAAAATCACAGAAGTGTGTGTGCAACTTGTCTGGCATCAAAGGAAACTGTGATTCCAACTGTTCACGATCTCTCTAGGAGTATTGACCACATAACTCATAAACTGAAACGAAGACAAACAGGAAGGCAAGCAGACAGACAGACGGACATATAGATAGATAAACTGACGGTCAGACAGGTAAATAGACAGACATACAGACAAAGAGTATCAGGGAGGTCTGTATGCAACTTGTCTGGCATCAAAGAAAAATGTGATTCCAACTCCTCACGATCTGTCCCCGTGAAGTGACCATATGACCCAGAAACTGAAACACAGAAAAACAGGAAGGCAAGCAGACAGACAGACAGACATATAGATAGATAAACTGACGGACAGACAAACACAGAGAGAGAGACTCACAGAGGTCTGTATACAACTTGTCTGGCATAAAAAAAACAACTGTGATTCCAACTGTTCACGATCTCTCTAAAAGTATTGACCACATAACTCAGAATCTGAAACGAAGTCAAACAGACAGACAAACAGACAGACATGTAGACAAACAGACACACAGACAAACAGACAGAGAGACTCACAGAGGTCTGTATACAACTTGTCTGGCATCAAAGAAAAATGTTATTCCAACTCCTCACGATCTCTCCCCTGGTGAAGTGACCATATGACCCAGAAACTGAAAGACAGACAAACAGGCAGGCAAGCAGACAGACAGACAAGCAGACAGACAAAGAGACAAACAAAGACAAACAGAATCACAGAGGTATGTATGGAACTTGTCTGGCATTTAAAAAAAAACACCACTGTAATTCCAACTATTCACCATCTCTC
>CM054161.1:48883641-48888641 GCA_028751875.1 Rapana venosa
CTGCATGCCTCTTCTTGTGGCCAATTTTATCGCTATATCTTGTTATCTGGTTTTGTCGTTGTCATTATTGCTACAGGTACTGTTGGGTTTTGGGGGTTTTTTTGTGGAGGGAGCTTATTTACCTACCATAGGCATCTTTCAACCTGCATCTTGTTATAGAAGCGTTGAAGTGCTGGCTTCTTGTGGCGAATGCTATCGCTATATCTAGTTATCTCGTTTTGTGGTCGTCATTACTGCTACAGGTACTGCTGTTTTGGTTTTTTGTGGAAGGAGATTATTTACCATACACATCTTTCAACCTGCATCTTGTTATATACTGGTCTAATATCACTTTAAGGTAACAGACGTAAAATTGAAGACACACACCTTGTTATAGAAGCGTTGAACTGCCTGCTTCTTGGGGCAAATTGTGTCGCTATAATAATAATAATAATAATAATAATAATTTTTAAAAAATGGATTTTATATAGCGCTGAAACTTGTAAAAACAAAGAAATCGAAGATCTTGCTAGCTCGTTTGTTGTTATTGTTGTTGTTATTGCTACAGCTACTGCTGTTTTTATGGAAAGGGTTTAATTGTGGGCGGGTTTATGCATTGACGTGATAGGCCATGGACGGTGTGTTTTAACCATAGGCTAAAACAGACAAGAAGTTCGAGCCGTTTCTTGTTAGTATTTAGGTCACACAGAGAGGGGGGGTAGGGAATGGGGAGGGAGAAAGAGAGAGAGAGGAAGGGGAGGAGAAAGAGAGAGAGGGGGGAGGGAGAAAGAAGAGAGAGAAAGATAAGACAGACAGAGAGAAAGATAGGCAGACAGACAGACAGACAGAAAGATAGGCAGACAGAGAGAGAGAGACAGACAGAGAGGGATAGAGACTGAAAGACAGACAGACAGACAGACAGAAAGACAGACAGACAGACAGACAGACAGACAGATAGATAGATAGATAGATAGATAGATAGATAGATAGATAGATAGATAGATAGATAGATAGATAGATAGATAGATAGATAGAGACAGACAGACAGAGAAAGACAGACAGACAGACAGAGACAGAGACAAGGAGAGGTGGGGAAGAGAGACAGACATAAACACAGACAGACAGACAAACAGAGACAGACAAACAGACAGACAGCAAATGTAAAGTCTTAAGCTGTTCAAGTATATTTTTTTCCATAATTTTTTTTTCTTTTGAGGCAGATGATCCTCTGAATGTATAAATCTGCTTGCATTGCAAGTCATATTGCTAATTTGCCTCTTCAACAATGGTGCCTAAAACACATTTCAACTCAACTCAACTGTCTCCATCGCCTCTATCATCGGTATGAGCTCCACACAATGCCACCACCAGGGTTCACCATCTTACCCTGTCTCTGCTGAGTTCTACCATCTCCTGTAGCCCTCCTCCCAGACCACTGATCTCAGTGATGTTGGCAATGTAGGATGTTGGTGGTCTGCCTCTTTTTCCGTCTGCCCTCAACCTTATCTTGGGGGAACCATCGTCATCAGATGTGTCTGTGTGTTTCTGTTTGCATGACCAACATATCTCGTGTCTGCGCTTATCAATTTCAGCCAACATTTGCCTTATTTGCACGTTTTTAATCTGAGATTTATAATTGGACGAGGTGACAGCCCTGATTTGGCCTCTGTGGTCGGCGGGGCTATAAACAACAGGATTTGGATTGGGATTGAACATTTGTCTTTGCACTGAGAGTTCATCAAAAATGCTTTCATTAGCTCTTCTGTCTGACCATTTGACTGGTAAAAGTCTCCTCTAGAACCCCATTTTGGCAGTGTCTTTATTTTGTCTCTTTCCAGTGTTCGTAGTGTCCAGGCTTCTGAACCATACAGCAACACGGTTCAGATCAGTGTTTTGACAATTCTAGGTTTAAGATATAGAGGTATGCCTCCGCCTTTCCAAATGCTGTCTAACTGAACCATCTTTTGCTTGGTCATACATATTCCAGCCTTAACGTCTTGTAGACAGGAGCCATCATTCTCGTTTACAGATCCGAAATATTTGAAAGTTTGAACGTATTCCATATTGGTTCCATTGATTTTGATATTCTGAGGGGTGACAGTACCATCAATATGCATCACTTTGGTCTTTGGGGCATTTAACTTAAGGCCAGCAGTGATGCCCTCTGCATGGACTCTGTAGACAATTCTTCTCATGCTTGTGACATCAATGGTCATGAGTGCTGTATCATCAGCGTATCTGAGGCTAGTGATGCTTCTGCCTCCTATATCAATGCCCATGTCATCATCTATGTCCGACTTTCTCATGATCATGAGGACAGTGCGTCGCCACAAGAGCAGCGCCACCCCTATTTTTCCCCGTCTACATGTCCTTTTGCTTTTTCTCTTACACTAGCTTTCTTTTACAGGGTCTAGCGACAGACAACTCTTTTGTTGCTGTGCGTTCTTTTACACACGCAAAATGTCCGTTGCAGACAGAACCTTGATTTTATCATCTCATCCAAAAGACTAGCAACCCACGCCACCTCGCAAAGTCTAGTAAATGAGTAAGAAAAACAACAACAACATCACAACAACTCGGATCAAACAAGAATTAAACCTGCCACTTTTTACTTTGTAGACGGGTGCGTTACCTCTAGACCACCCGTCTTGTTCAAGCTTCTTAACCCCACCCTCACCGACTCCCTTCCACCACCACCACTACCACCACCCCTCTACCCTCATCTATGTACCTAGCCTCATGTAGTTTACTATTGCTGTTACCTCCCATAAAAGCACAAAGAACTTTTGACGTTTCTTTCTGTTAGCCAAAATGAAACTATTTACGTGGTTTGTTCTCCTTTATTTTATGGATGTTTTGCTTTGTTTGGTTCTGTTTTGGTTTGGGTTTGGGGTTGTTGTTGTTTTTTTGAGGGGGGACTATTCGGTTGTCCCTTCTCCCCTTGTTGTTGTTCCCGCTTTTGTTTTGCTCTTGGTTCTTGTTTATTTTTTCGGTTGTTTCTGTGTTTTTCTGTTCTGCTTTCTTTCTTACTGTTGCTATTTTTTTTTCTCTCTCTCTTCGGTGATTTTTGTGGGGATTTTTGTGTAGATATTTTTTCCGTATATTGTGTAAGTGTATTGCTATGGGCTTTATTTTATTTTATTATCATATATATCCTTAAGGGCGGGGACTGGATGTAGAAAAGCACATGGGTGCTTATTCATTATCCTCGAAATAAAAGAATTTGTCATTATCATTGTCATTGTCTCCTCCCACCCCCACCCAGACCCCCTCATTCTTTTCTTCCGCCCCCCCCCTTCCTCCACCACCACAAACCACCACCATCACCACCCCACCCCAGCCCTCCCCCCACCACCACTACCCCACCCCCTACCCTCAGCTCTACCCCCACCCCCCACCCCGACCCCTATCCTTTTCTTCCCGTCCACCACCACCACAACCACCACCATCCCCACCACTCCACCTCCACCAACACCACCATCACCCCCACAACCACCATCACCACTTCGTTGTGTGGGACAAAGTGGCAAACAAAGGCAGGGAAGATAGCCTGGCCTGTATGGGAGAGATGCTAACCAATTTATCACCTCTGCTTACGTCACCCCTCTAATCAGCGCTGAGTACCGACGTCACCAGTGCTGTGTATGACGTTAATGGATACCCCAGGTTCTTCATTCTCTCCGCTGTATCCGAACCCTCACTTTGTCTCTCCTGTTTCTCTTCCTTCACCTTCACCTATCCCGTAGTCCCGTGAACCAGCTTTCCTCCATTTCCCGCGGTCCTCTGCTTTCCGTAGCAAATCGATCTACTCAAGGCTACCAGTCCACTCTCTGATGTTGTCTTCCCATCGTTTTCTCTGTCTGCCTCTTCTTCGTCTCCCTCCTTGTACTGTTCCCTGTAGGACAGTCTTGGCCAATCCATCTGTTCGTGTGACGTGCCCGTACCACTTTATTTTGCGGTTTTTTTCACTGAAGTCAGGAGCTCTTCATATGGTCCGATGGCGTTCTTGATTCTGGTTTTCACTTACTCAATAGTGATGTATTCTCTGTATGAGATACCAAGGAGTTTGAGAAAGCGTCTCATCTCCATTGCCTGTATCTTCCTTTCAAAGTCTGCTGTTATGGTCCACGTTTTACATGCGTACAAAAAATCTGGACATGATCAGGGAACGCATCAGTCTGATCTTGAAGCTGATGCGATGTTCTTGTCGTTCCAGAGGACTTTAAGTTTGGTCATTGCAAGACGGTAATTGCGATCGTGACCTGCAACGATTCATATGTTGCTGTGTATGTTCCTATTTGTCATCGGGGGACGGGACAGCTCAGTGGTCGGAGCACTCGCTTTCCCCCAGCTAAGGTTAAGCAGCGTAGAGCGTGGTTACCACTTGGATGGGTGACCGTTAGCGCGCCTTGGCTTCAGTACAGTTCCCCCAGTTCACCCAGCTGTAAATGGGTACCTGCCTCTTTTAGGGTCAAGGAAGGTAAAGCAGTGAGGGAGAGGAGATGGGCGCCGCCCTCAGTATGCTGGCCCCTTGAGGAAATGAGGTCTCTGACGCCTCGCTCTCCTACGACCTTATAGGTTATGGGACACCTTTACCTGTTTTTTTGTCATCAGTTGATGACATAATAGTGCCAATGGCATCACCATTATCATCGACGACAATGGAATTGAGACTGTCCATAGCTTCGAATATCTGGGAGCTATAGTGTCGGCTAAAGGATCAAAACCTGAGGTCTCTCCAGGACAGCCCAGGCCACAGCTGCAATAAATGACCAAATGAAAGTCCTCTGGAACGACAAGAACATCTCTCTCTCTCTCTCTCTCTCTCTCTCTCTTCTCTCTCTCTCTCTCTCTCTCTCTCTCTCTCTCTCTCTGTCTGTTTGGGTTTTTCTCTCTCTGTCTGTCTCTGTCTCTGTCTCTCTGTTCTCTCTGTTTCTCTCTGTCTCTCTGTCTCTCTCTCTCTGTCTCTATCTCTTCTGTTTGTCTGTCTGTCTCTATCTCTCTCTGGCTCTCTCTGGCTC
>CM054161.1:48896141-48916141 GCA_028751875.1 Rapana venosa
AACTACACAATTCCACACACACACAACACAACGCTACACAATACAATTCCACACTACACAACACAACACAACACAACACAACGCTATACAATACAATTCCACACAGCACACTGTATTACACTGTGGTCAGAAACAGATGGCACAGCAGACAGAAGAGTGGACCAGAATAAATCAGTTTGCCCTCCAGGTCACACCTAGTTAGTTGCTGGTCCATCCGTCCGTCTGTCTCTCTGTCTTGTCTGTCTGTCTATCGGTCTGTCTTTCTTTCTGTCTGTCTGTCTGTCTGTCTGTCTGTCTGGCCGGCTGGTTGTTTGTCTTTCTGGCTGGCTGGCTGGCTGGCTGGTTAGTTGGCTAGCTTTCTGTATGTCTCTCTGTCTGTTCGTCTCTCTGTCTGCCTGTCTGTCGGTCTGTCTGTCTTTCTGTGTGTCTGCCTGTCTGTCTGTCTCTCTGTATGTTTGCCTTTCCGTCAGTCTATCGGTCTGGTCTGTCTGTCTTTCTGTCTGCCTGCCTGTCTGCTTGTCTGTCTCTGTCGATCTGTCTGTCTGTCTTTCAATCCGTCCGTCCGTCCGTCTGTCTGTCCGTCTGTCTGTTGGTCTGTCTGTCTGTCTGTCTGTCTGTCTGTCTCTCTCTCTCTCTCTCTCTCTCTCTCTCTCTCTCTCTCTCTCTCTCTCTCTCTCTCGCTCTCTCACTCCCTGTGCAAGTAAGACTTCTTACATCAAAGGAGAAGTCAGCTGTCTGCCTATTTTGACCGTACTGAGCGCTTTGATTTGTTGCTTTACAAGATTCAGCGCTATATAAATTCCATACATTATTATTATTATTATTATTATTATTATTATTATTATTATTATTATTATTACTATTATTACTGCAGTGATGCCCGTCCGCTGCTGGAGCAGATGGTCCTGCTTCTTCTTCTTCTTCTTCTTCTTCTTCTTCTTCTTCTTCTTTTCTTCTTCTTCTTCTTCTTCTTCTTCTTCTTCTTCTTCTTCTTCTTCTTCTTCTTCTTCTTCTTCTTCTTCTTCACATTCTTCAAATTCTTCTTCTTCACATTCTTCAAATTCTTCTTCTTCTTCTCTCTCCTCCTCCTCCTCCTCCTCCTCCTCCTCCTCCTCCTCCTCCTCCTCCTTCTTCTTCTTCTTCATCTCCTTCTTATTCTTATTCTTTAATGCACCAGTGGATTTCTGATGAATTGAAGCCGTGTCTCTCCTGCTACTCCTCTGGCTCTCTGTTCTATTGCATGCTCATCTCATTTTGTCTGTGGTGGTCTAGAGGTAATGCACCGTGAAAGGTAAAAGGTAAAGGTGTCCCATAACCTATGTGGTCGTAGGGGAGCGAGGCGTCAGAGACCTCAACTTCTCTAGGGGGCCAGCATATTGAGGACGGCGCCTATCCCCTCTCCCTTTCTCGCTACTTTACCTTCCCTGACCCTAAAGAGGGCAGGTACCCATTTACAGCTGTCTGAACTGGGGGACTGTACTGAAGCCAGGTGGCACAAACTGTCACCCATCCAAGTGGTAACCACGCTCGATGCTGCTTAACCTTAGATTGGGGAAAGCGAGTGCTCTGACCACTGAGCTAACCAGTCCCCAACACTAGAAAGCGGAATCTCCGTGTTTGAAATGTGTGGTGGCTGGTTCTATCTCTGTTTTTGTGCCTGAATCTTTTCCCCCCATTCACTTAGAACCTGAGTAGTGGTCTGGGTGCTAGTCTTTCGGATGAGACGATAAACCGAGGGCCCAGGTGCACAACACACCTTTAGTGCATGTAAAAGAACCCACGAAAACTAAGATAGTGGCCCCTGGAAAAATTCTGAAGGAAAAGGGCACTCTGATAGGGGAAAGAAATTAACTTACAGACAGGAAAAGACAAAAATATAATGGGTGGCGCTAATCTTGTGGCGACGCGCTCTGTACCCCGAGAGGGTGATCAGCCCGAATCTCAGGCATGCAGAGAAATCTTTCGTGACTTACATTGGCATACAGTGTCTTCTGTTTCTCTTGTGGGCTTACTCTGGTACAATGGCCATCCAGTTTTCTTTGTCGTTGTTGTTGTTGCTGCTGCTGCTATTGCTTCTGCTGATGCTGCTGCTGCTGCTGCTGTTGTTATTGTTGTTTTGGTTGTTGTTGTTGTTGTTGATGATGATGATGATGATGATGATGATGATGATGATGATGATGATGATGATGATGATGATGATGATGATGAGTGGTGGTGGTGGTGGTGGTGGTGGTGGTGGTGGTGGTGGTGGTGGTGGTGGTGGTGGTGGTGGTGGTGGTGGTGGTGGTGGCGGCGAAGAGATGATGATGAGTGGTGGTGGTGGTGGTGATGGTGATGATGATGATGATGATGATGGTGGTGATGAGTGGTGGTGGTGGTGGTGGTGGTGGTGGTATTATTGTTGTTGTTGTTGCAAACTATGACCTGGCAAATGAGCTGCTCATCTCTATCTTTGTTGCATGCTGCGATAATGTCCCTCTGCTGGTGGGGAGGGGGAGGGGGGAAGGAGTGGGGAGGGGGAGACTGTTCAGTCCGTTTTACTGCATCAGTCAGTGGCCTGGTATATTTGCGAAGAACTGGCCGCTACTCATTCACCTCCTATCTCCTGCTTTTCCAATGGCTGTCCAGTGGTGTGATGATGACCCTTCGTCTCATCTGTGTGACACAACATGGTCTTCTGGTGGTTGGAAAAAAAAGGTGCTTGCTCTCTCCCTGTTTGCTGCCCCCTAATGTCCCTCTTCCCCCGTAGAGGGATGCTAGGGTCCTGTCAGTATAAATAGCATATCTCCACCTTCCTGGAATTCCCGTATTTGCTAGGAAAAGTGCAAATGTGCTAGGATGTGGTGGGAAGTCCCCCTTTTCTATCCCTCTCTTTTGTTTCTGCCTTGTTCCTTTTTCTTTTTGGTCACCTCCTTCTCGTCTATTTTCTGCCTTCTTGGTCATTCTCCTGCCCCCTTTTCCCCCTTAGAAAGACTTTAAAAATAACGATTCTCTTTCATGCTGAAGTCGGATGTGCTGCTGGGCCTTAGTTGTCAGGCGTTTAACGGCATGCAGCGCAACGCATTTTCGCTCATATGACAGATAGCAATACTTATACTGTCTGAGCGTTCGATGAAGAAGAAGAATGTCCCTCTGGTGGAATGGGTGCTGATTTTTTTTTAAAAATATGTTTCATTTCACCAATGGCCTTCTGATGTACATTGCCCACACAATCTTTTCGCGTACAAAAAACAACAACATCTGGACTGGCCAAGACTGTCCTACTACAGGGAACAGTACAAGGAGGGAGACGAAGAGGCAGACAGAAAAAAAAACGATGGGAAGACAACATCAGAGAGTGGACTGACTGGCCTTGAGTGGAACGATTTGCTACGGAAAGCAGAGAACCGCGGGGAGTGGAGGAAGCTGGTTGCAAAATCTTCATTTGTGCCCACCACGATCCACGGGATTACGGGATAGGTGAAGGTGAGATGAACAATCTTTTCGCACCTCAGTGGCGTATATTCATCGTTTATTCTTTTCCCCCCCACCCTACCCCACCCCACCTTCCGAAAAAAAAAGGTACCTTCTGGTAGATTGGTTCTTTGGCTTGATGTCCTTGTTATTTTGCTACACTAAGGCTCGTCAGGTGGAGCGGCTGTTTGTTATTATCTTCTTTACCGCACCAGCGGCCTCTACTGTATCGGCCTCTCGGCTCCTCTGTCCCCTGTCTCCCCCGAGAGGCTGCATGGTGGATTGCCTGTTGAGCTCTTCTGGACAGTGACAAATGGCCTTCTGATCAATCGGCTGCCGTGCAGTCTCCTCTCTGCTAAGAACGTGTGTGGCCCTCTCGCCGAGTGGATGATATCTCTCTCTCTCTCTCTCTCTCTCTCTCTCTCTCTCTCGATAGATAGATAGATAGATAGATAGATAGATCGATAGATAGATAGATAGATAGATAGATAGATAGACAGACAGACAGACAGACAGACAGACAGACAGATAGATAGATAGATAGATAGATAGACAGATAGATATAGATAGATAGATAGATAGTAGATAGATAGTAGATAAGATAGATAGATAGATAGATAGATAGATTGATTGATATAGATAGAGTCAGACAGACAGAAGAAGATCAGATAGATAGATAGATAGATAGATAGATAGATAGATAGATAGATTAGATTGATTGATAGATAGATAGATAGAGAGAGAGATAGATAATAGATAGATAGATAGATAGATAGATAGATAGATAGATAGATAGATAGATAGATAGATAGATAGATAGATAGATAGATAGATTTGATAGATAGATAGATAGATAGATAGATAGATATGTGTGTGTCCGTGTATGTTTGTGTGAGTGCGTGTGTGTATGTGTGTATATTGTATATTTCTTGTGTGTGTGTGTGTGTGTTGGGCGCGCACGCGCTTGGTGTGTGTGTGTGTGTGTGGTGTGCGGTGTTTGTGTGTGTGTGTGCGTGTGTGTGTGTGTGTGCGCGCGCGCGCTTGCGTGTTGTGTGTGTGTGCGTGTGTGTCATTGCTGGGTAGATTTACAAAGACTGAGACAAAGAGAGAGAGAGACAGACAGACACACAGACAGACAGAGACAGAGAGACACACAGACACACACACACACAGACCATGAGACAGACACACAGACAGATGACCAGTCGATGGAATCACTGAAGAATCAGAGTTGCATTGGTAAACAAAAGATCTACAAGCGCACAAGCAGAGCAGAGCTGTGACCAGACAACATTACTAATCCCCCAGACAACGATACTAACCCCCCACAGGGCAGCTGATACCTGATAACCTATAATCATGAAAAGATGAACCGCCACCACCACCACCAGCCTATCCATACAATCTGTGTGATGAACAAACAACTTACCCACCCACTGACCGACCAGAGCATAATGTGGCGTGAGAGATCAAAGTGAATGGCCAAATGACACCAGAGAGTGTGGGGAAAATAATGTGGTTACTTCGAAAGATAAATGGCCAACATACCAAAAAGAATGGATAATGTTTCTAGATAGATAATGACATGGCCAACTTATCAGAGAGTGTATGCAAAAGATGGGGTTACTTGAGATAAATGGCCGACATATCAAAAAAGAGTGAATGATGTTGTAACAGAGATAATAGCATGGCCAACCGACCAGAGGGTGTGTGCCAATGATGTGAATAAAGGTAAAGGTAACGGAGTTCCCATAACCTATGAGTCGTTGGGGAGCGAGGTGTCAGAGACCTCAGCTTCACAAGAGGCCAGCGTATTGAGGGCGGCGCCCATCTCCTCTCCCTCACTGCTTTACCGTCCCTGACCCTTCAAGAGGGCAGGTACCCATTTACAGCTGGGTGATATGGGGGACTGTACTGAAGCAAACGGTCAACCACCCACTTGGTAACCACGCTCAATGCTGCTTGAGGAAAGCGAGAGCTCTGACCACTGAGCTATCCCGCCCCCTATGATGCAGTTACTTGAGGTAAGTGGCCTATCATACTAAACAGTAAATACTGTTTTTAGATAGATAAATGACCAACTCACCAGAAGGTGAATATCACCGTGATGAGAAATAAATAAGCAAACCTTCCAATGCAATAAATAACTAATCTGCCTCAGAAAGAAAGAAAAGTAGTCAGTGTCTCAAAAGAGAAATAAATGATCAATCCACCATACAAAAGAGATGACAGAGAGATGAATGGCCAATTCACGTGCCAATGGTCAATCCACCTGACCTTGAAAGCCACTACACCATACAGAGAGATGAACGGTCAATCCACAAAATGGCCAATCCATCATACTGAGAGATGAATGCCCAATCCACAAACATTCCCAATCCACCATACAGAGAGATGAATGGCCAATCCACAAAAATACCCAATCCACCATACAGAGAGATGAATGGCCAATCCACAAAAATACCCAATCCACCATACAGAGAGATAAATAGCCAATCCACAAAAATTCCCAATCCACCATACAGAGAGATGAATGGCCAATCCACAAAAATTCCCAATCCACCATACAGAGAGATGAATGGCCAATCCACAAAAATTCCCAATCCACCATACAGAGAGATGAATGGCCAATCCACAAAATGGTCAATCCACCATACAGAGAGATGAATGGCCAATCCACAACATGGCCAATCCACCTGACCTTAACAGCTCATTCACCAAAGAGACAGGTTCTTGACCAGTCCACCCTAAAGACATGAACAGTCACTTCACCACAGAGTAACAACTGATTTATTAGACAGAGAGAGATGGAGAGAGAGAGATAGACGCTTTGACCAATTTATTGTTATTGCCCAATGTGGCCTATTGACAAGAGGGGGAGGGGTTACACACGACTTTCTTTAATAAATACAAATAAATACAAGAAAAGTTACATGATGCATTTAACATAATAAAAAAATAGCTCCCTATAAATGGATACGACTTTAAGCTCTGGCATAAACTCAGCTTCAAACTAAACACAAAACAATGTCAAGGATAAACAACAGTAACCAATAAACAATAACAAAAATGATAACAAGAACATTCGAGAATGCTTTATTGGACCACCTAATCAAACTGTATGTGAAATGTTCAATAAGTATTCTTGCAGGAGAGAGAGAGAGAGGGAGAGAGAGAGAGGAGAGAGAGAGAGATGGAGAGAGAGAGAGAGAGAAGAGGAGAGAGAGAGAGAGACAGACAGACAGACAGACAGACAGACAGACAGGACAGACAAAGAAAGACAAAGACAGAGAGATAGAGAGAGAGGATGGGGTGGCGTGGGGGGCAGTTCCCTTCCCAGCAGAAAGACATGAAGAAAAGCAGAGAAAGGCAGCAGTGCCTATGCATTAAACCCAACAGAAAGCAATGAAGAAAAGCATTAAACCCAACAGAAAGTGATGAAGAAAAACATTAAACCCAACAGAAAGTGATGAAAGAAAAGCATTAAACCCAACAGAAAGTGATGAAAGAAAAGCATTAAACCCAACAGAAAGCGATAAAGAAAAGCATTCAACCCAACAGAAAGAGATGAAGAAAAGCATTAAAACCCAACAGAAAGTGATGAAAGAAAAGCATTAAACTCAACAGAAAGAGATAAAAAGAAAAGCATTAAACCCAACAGAAAGAGATAAAGAAAAGCATTAAACCCAACAGAAAGAGATGAAGAAAAGCATTAAACCCAACAGAAAGTGATGAAAGAAAAGCATTAAACCCAACAGAAAGAGATAAAAGAAAAAGCATTAAACCCAACAGAAAGAGATAAAAAGAAAAGCATTAAACGCAACAGAAAGTGATGAAGAAAAGCATTAAACCCAACAGAAAAACGACGAAGAAAAGCATTAAACCCAACAGAAAGCGATGAAGAAAAGCATTAAACCCAAACAGAATGTGATGAGAGAAAAGCATTAAACCCAACAGAAAGAGATAAAGAAAAGCATTCAACCCAACAGAAAGTGATGAAAGAAAAGCATTAAACCCAACAGAAAGTGATGAAGAAAAGCATTAAAGCCAACAGAAAGTGATAAAGAAAAGCATTCAACCCAACAGAAAGTGATGAAAGAAAAGCATTAAACCCAACAGAAAGTGATGAAGAAAAAGCATTTAAACCCAACAGAAAGAGATAAAGAAAAGCATTCAACCCAACAGAAAGTGATGAAAGAAAAGCATTAAACCAACAGAAAGTGATGAAGAAAAGCATTAAAGCCAACAGAAAGCGATGAAGAAAAGCATTAAACCCAACAGAAAGAGATAAAAGAAAAGCATTAAACCCAACAGAAAGTGATGAAAGAAAAGCATTAAAGCCAACAGAAAGCGATGAAGAAAAGCATTAAACCCAACAGAAAGAGATAAAAAGAAAAGCATTAATCCCAACAGAAAGTGATGAAAGAAAAGCATTTAAACCCAACAGAAAGTGATGAAGAAAAGCATTAAACCCTACAGAAAACGATGAAAGAAAAGCATTAAACCCAACAGAAAACGATGAAACAAAAGCATTAAACCAAAAGAAAGCGATGAAGAAAAGCATTAAACCCAACACAAAGTGATGAAGAAAAGCATTAAACCCAACAGAAAGTGATGAAGAAAAGCATTAAACCCAACAGAAAGTGATGAAAGAAAACCATTAAACCCAACAGAAAGTGATGAGAGAAAAGCGTTAAACCCAACAGAAAACGATGAAACAAAAGCATTAAACCCAACAGAAAGTGATGAAACAAAAGCATTAAACCCAACAGAAAGTGATGAAGAAAAGCATTTAAACCCAACAAAAAACTATGAAGAAAAGCATTAAACCCAACAGAAAACGATGAAACAAAAGCATTAAACCCAACCAGAAAGCGATGAAGAAAAAGCATTAAACCCAACAGAAAGAGATAAAGAAAAGCATTCAACCCAACAGAAAGAGATGAAGAAAAGCATTAAACCCAACAGAAAGTGATGAAAGAAAAGCATTAAACTCAACAGAAAGAGATAAAGAAAAGCATTAAACCCAACAGAAAGAGATGAAGAAAAGCATTAAACCCAACAGAAAGTGATGAAAGAAAAGCATTAAACCCAACAGAAAGAGATAAAAAGAAAAGCATTAAACCCAACAGAAAGAGATAAAAAGAAAAGCATTAAACGCAACAGAAAGTGATGAAGAAAAGCATTAAACCAACAGAAAACGACGAAGAAAAGCATTAAACCCAACAGAAAGCGATGAAGAAAAGCATTAAACCCAACAGAATGTGATGAGAGAAAAGCATTAAACCCAACAGAAAGAGATAAAGAAAAGCATTCAACCCAACAGAAAGTGATGAAAGAAAAGCATTAAACCCAACAGAAGTGATGAAGAAAAGCATTAAAGCCAACAGAAAGTGATAAAGAAAAGCATTCAACCCAACGAAAGTGATGAAAGAAAAGCATTAAACCCAACAGAAAGTGATGAAGAAAAGCATTAAACCCAACAGAAAGAGATAAAGAAAAGCATTCAACCCAACAGAAAGTGATGAAAGAAAAGCATTAAACCCAACAGAAAGTGATGAAGAAAAGCATTAAAGCCAACAGAAAGCGATGAAGAAAAGCATTAAACCAACAGAAAGAGATAAAAAGAAAAGCATTAACCCAACAGAAAGTGATGAAAGAAAAGCATTAAAGCCAACAGAAAGCGATGAAGAAAAGCATTAAACCCAACAGAAAGAGATAAAAAGAAAAGCATTAATCCCAACAGAAAGTGATGAAAGAAAAGCATTAAACCCAACAGAAAGTGATGAAGAAAAGCATTAAACCCTACAGAAACGATGAAAGAAAAGCATTAAACCCAACAGAAAACGATGAAACAAAGCATTAAACCCAAAAGAAAGCGATGAAGAAAAGCATTAAACCCAACACAAAGTGATGAAGAAAAGCATTAAACCCAACAGAAAGTGATGAAGAAAAGCATTAAACCCAACAGAAAGTGATGAAAGAAAACCATTAAACCCAACAGAAAGTGATGAGAGAGAAAGCGTTAAACCAACAGAAAACGATGAAACAAAAGCATTAAACCAACAGAAAGTGATGAAACAAAAGCATTAAACCCAACAGAAAGTGATGAAGAAAAGCATTAAACCCAACAAAAAACTATGAAGAAAAGCATTAACCCAACAGAAAACGATGAAACAAAAGCATTAAACCCAACCAGAAAGCGATGAAGAAAAGCATTAAACCCAACAGAAAGAGATAAAGAAAAGCATTAAACCCAACAGAAAGTGATGAAGAAAAGCATTAAACCCAACAGAAAACGATGAAGAAAAGCATTTAACCCAACAGAAAGAGATGAAGAAAAGCATTCAACCCAACAGAAAGAGATAAAGAAAAGCATTAAACCCAACAGAAAGTGATGAAAGAAAAGCATTAAAGCCAACAGAAAGCGATGAAGAAAAGCATTCAACCCAACAGAAAGTGATGAAGAAAAGCATTAAACCCAACAGAAAGTGATGAGAGAAAAGCATTAAACCCAACAGAAAGTGATGAAGAAAAGCATTAAACCCAACAGAAAGAGATAAAGAAAAGCATTAAACCCAACAGAAAGACATGAAGAAAAGCATTAAACCCAACAGAAAGTGATGAGAGAAAAGCATTAAACCCTACAGAAAACGATGAAAGAAAAGCATTAAACCCAACAGAAAACGATGAAACAAAAGCATTAAACCCAAAAGAAAGCGATGAAGAAAAGCATTAAACCCAACAGAAAGTGATGAAGAAAAGCATTAAAGCCAACAGAAAGCGATGAAGAAAAGCATTAAACCCAACAGAAAGAGATAAAGAAAAGCATTAAACCCAACAGAAAGTGATGAAGAAAAGCATTAAACCCAACAGAAAGTGATGAAGGAAAAGCATTAAACCCAACAGAAAACGATGAAGAAAAGCATTAAACCCAACAGAAAGTGATGAAAGAAAAGCATTAAACCCAACAGAAAGTGATGAAGAAAAGCATTAAACCAACAGAAAGAGATAAAAAGAAAAGCATTAAACCCAACAGAAAGCGATGAAGAAAAGCATTAAACCCAACAGAAAGTGATGAAAGAAAAGGATTAAACCCAACAGAAAGTGATGAAGAAAAGGATTAAACCCAACAGAAAACTATGAAGAAAAAGCATTAAACCCAACAGAAAACGATGAAACTAAAGCATTAAAACCAACAGAAAATGATGAAGAAAAGGATTAAACCCAACAGAAAGCGATGAAGAAAAGCATTAAACCCAACAGAAAGTGATGAAGAAAAGCATTAAACCCAACAGAAAGTGATGAAGAAAAGCATTAAACCCAACAGAAAGCGATGATAAAAAAGTATTAAACCCAACAGAAAACGATAGAAACAAATAAACCCAACAGAAAGCGATGAAGAAAAGCATTAAACCCAACAGAAAGAGATAAAAAGAAAAGCATTAAACCCAACAGAAAGAGATAAAAAGAAAAGCATTAAACCCAACTGAAAGAGATAAAAAGAAAAGCATCAAACCCAACAGAAAGTGATGAAGAAAAGCATTAAACCCAACAGAAAGTGATGAAGAAAAGCATTAAACCCAACAGAAAGCGATGAAGAAAAGGAGTGAACCCAACAGAAAGCGATGAAGAAAAGGAGTGAACCCAACAGAAAGCGATGAAAAAAAGCAGAGAAAGGCAGCAGTTTCTATTCTACTTAGGGGGAAGAGGAGTGGCCCCATGTCAGGAGAGCTAGCAGCTAGAGAGGTAGTCAGGCCAGGCTGTGATTGATTGCTTAGCTGTGTCCACACAGGGCTGTCTTCAGCAGGTGGCAAATTTCCTTTTATTCCACCACCCCCCCTTACCAACTAACCAAACTAATCCAGCTGCTTCTTTCTTTTTCTTTCTTTGGGACAGAAAGTCTTGTATCTTTGTGTTCGTTTGTGTGTGTGTGTGTGTGTGTGTGTGTGTGTGTGTGTGTGTGTGTGTGTGTGTGTGTGTGTGTGTGTGTGTGTGTGTGTGTGTGTGTGTGTGTGTGTTTGTGTGTGTGTGTTCGTTTGTGTGTGTGTGGTGTTGTCTTCGATCCCGGGGAGAGCAGCCTGAATTTCACGGAGAGAAATCTGCCGTGACTTAAAGTGGTTTGAAATAAAATCTGAGCGCTTTGATTTGTTGCTTTACAAGATTCAGCGCTATATAAATTCCATACATTATTATTATTGTTCACTCTCAGTAATATTAGACAAGAAAAAAAATATATACAAGGGGTGTATGAGAATTTAGGTGGTGGTTGAGGCCCTACTGAAAAATGCAAGGGGGGAAAAGTAGTCTAATCATAAAAAGAAACTGCACAAAGCAAAAGATACATTGTTTTTTTAAACCGAAACAAAAACATAAAAAGTGTGTATGTGTGTGTGTGTTCGTTTGTGTGTGTGTGTGTGTGTGTGTGTGTGTGTTTATCTGCTTAACGTCTATTCACATTTAGTGATTTTAGATTGGAAAAAGTAATCTGACCAAGAGAATGCAAACAATAACAGAAAAGTGTCAGATAACAGCACTGAATAAAAACTAACTTTAACATTACAAAACAATTATCAGACTTCTTATCAATCCTAACAAAATGTCCAACAGTAACGATGGTTCAGACAAAATCTGATCCAGTACCAAACTTGGAACAGCAGGTAAAAATGCTTTTAAATGTCCACAATCAAAAATAACATGACTATTGATAATCTTTTCCCAACAAATACAGTTTCCATCTCTCAGGTATTTTGTCCTGAAAGCATTTAGTTGAAATCTGTACATGAGGGATAAAATATTTCTGTGTGTGTGTGTGTGTGTGTTCTCTCTCACTCTCTCTCTCTCTCTCTCTCTCTCTCTCTCTCTCTCTCTCTCTCTCTCTCTCTCTGTCTCTGTCTCTCTATGAAACAATACATTTGCCTGATTTGTACTCTTTTTTCCTTCAGAGGGCCTGATGTTGTTTTAAAAAAAAGAGCTATTGTTATGTTTATTTTGTACTTGTTCTTATGCTTATTCTGTACATTGCTCCCTCCATCTATCTATCTCTGTCTTTCTCTCTGTGTCTGTCTGTCTATCTGTTTCTCTCGCTCTCCCTCTCTCTCTCTCTCGCTCTCTCTCTCTGTGCTATTGTTATGGTTATTCTGCGCATTGTGCGCTCTTTCTCTCTCTCTCTCTCTCTCTCTCTCTCTCTCTCTCTCTCTCTCTCTCTCTCTCTCTCTCTCTCTCTCTCTCTCTCTCTCTCTCTCTCTCTCTCTCTCTGCACGGCACAGTGTGTGTGTGTGTGTGTGTGTGGTATACACAGCTGTCAGTTTCCCCACTTTCAGCTCCTCTCAGCTGATGTCCATCCCAGCCCAGCTAGCGCTAATTACAGCAGGACCTGACCACACTTGGACTTGGTCAAAGGAAGGACAGTGCTAAATTTAGCTCTCTTGACTGACTGGTGTTGGATTTGCGTGCTGTGTATAAAAGGTAGAGGTGTCCCATAACCTATGTGGTCGAAGGGGAGTGAGGCGTCAGAGACCTCAACTTCTCCAGGGGCCAGCATATTGAGGGCGGCGCCCATTTCCTCTCCCTCGCTGCTTTAACCTAAAGAGGGCAGGTACCCATTTACAGCTGGGTGAACTGGGGGAACTGTACTGAAGCCAGGGCGCGCAAACGGTCACCCATCCAACTGGTAACCACGCTTGATGCTGCTTAACCTTGGCTGGGGGAAAGCGAGTGTGTGGCATAGATGATGAAAACAAGCGTGCAAGTGTGCACGCGAATATTTATGAGCCATGCTGTGTGCAAAGTATGAATCGAATTCTTTATAGCAAGAAAGGAATACTCTAAATGATAAAGAAAACATTGGTCAATGTATTGCTGACATAGATAGTTATTATGTCCAATGATGACAAAGAGCTGGTCAATACCATGCGCAAAGATGTTTCTTAAGCAATGTGCGAGTGCTAGCAGGAACTGCTTTTCATTTTTAAATCAGCATTGAAACATAGAAGGAAAGTTTGAAATGTGTTTTTCCTTATCAGTCAGAGAGAGAGACACAAAGACACAGAGACAGACAGACAGACAGGGACAGATAGAGATGAACAATGACAAAGAAAAATGTAGAAATAAATTTATTTATTTATTTTATATCGAGGATAATGGAATAAGCATGTGTATGAGGTTTTGGACATTTTATCATCTGTTCCAACCAGCACACAATGGCCTACTCTTTCGAAAAGCAGAACAGGATTCAACATGTGCGCAAGATGTTCTGCATGTTTTTGGACAGAGAATGACAAAGACAATGAGATATTCACAGAGAGAGAGACAGAGAGAGAGAGAGAGAGACAGACAGACAGACAGACAGACAGACAGACAGACAGAAAGTCATATCAAACCAATTTTTATTTTGAGGATAATGAATAAGCACAGAGAGAGAGAGAGAGAGAGAGAGAGAGAGAGAGATAGACAGGCAGACAGAGACAGACAGAGACAGACAGACAGACACGGACAGACAGATTTGACACACAGACAGAATGACAAACACAAGAGAGAACTCTCAACTCTTAAATTGTATAATGTACCTCGGCCTTAGGCCACAATACACTTTGAGGGGAAACCATCAACAGAGAGAGAGAAAGAGAAAGGTACAGACAGACAGAGACAGACAGACATTCATACAGAGACACAAACACAAAAACAGAGTCAGACAGACATGCAGATACAAAAGCAAACACGCAGACAAACAGACAAATAAACAGACAGACAAAATACAGGCCCACCCAGGCCACGAAATGAGATAGAGAAACATCAAGTCATATCAAACCAATTTTTATTTTGAGGATAATGAATAAGCACATAGAGAGAGACAGATAGAAAGACAGAGAGAGATAGACGGAGACAGACAGAGACAGACAGACAGACGTGAAACACAGACAGAATGACAAACACAGAGAGAACTCTGAACTCTTAAATTGTTTAATCTACCTCGACCTTAGGCCACAATACACTTTGAGGGGGAACCTTCAACACACAGAGAGACAGACAGACAGACATCTCACATATAATAAACAACCACCATATTGATCATCATTTCTAGGCCGATGATACTCAGCTTCAGTGCAGTGATACTGTTGAAAACTTGCCTTCCCTCCTGACAAATATGTCCTACTGCCTTCAAGACATTCAAAACTGGATGACTCAGAACAAGTTACAACTTAATGCCGATAAAACCGAAGCCATGCTCATAGGGACCCGACATAAACTTTCCTCTATCGCAAAAACTTCAATAGAATTCGGCAATACGTCAGTTCCTTTGTCCAACTCTGTGAAGTATTTAGGAGTAGTTCTTGACAACACACTCTCTATGAAAAAATTCATCACCCAGACCTGCCAGTCTTGCTACTATCAATTATGGCGCATAAGTGGGATTCGCAAGTATCTGTCCACTGATGCAACTTCCAAGCTCGTCACATCTCTCATTCTTTCACGTTTAGACTACTGTAATTCTCTTTTGGCTGGCCTACCAGCATCATCTATCCACTCTCTTCAACGCATACAAAACTCTGCAGCTCGACTAGTCCTAAGAAAGAAAAAATCTGAACACATCACTCCTCTTCTGCGATCTCTTCACTGGCTGCCTGTTTCACAAAGACTGGAGCATAAAATCAATACCCTCTGTTTCAAATGTCTCCACAAATCTGCACCCTCTTATCTCTGTAACTGTCTTCATCTGTACACTCCATCCCGTTCCCTTCGTTCAGCCGCAGATACTTTGTGCTTTCGAACACCCAGATTCAAACAAACCACTGTTGGCCGTCGCTCCTTCTCTGTTTCTGGTCCATCCACCTGGAATGACCTCCCTCTTTCACTTCGCCAAAAGCCTTCACTTGATACCTTCAAATCCAGCCTCAAAACACACTTATTTCCTACCTGAGACTTTCCCCCCAAATATCTGTCCCTAATTTTCAACAGCATCTTTCACCTTCTAAGTGTTGTTCCGAGTGTGTGTGTGTGTGTGTGTGTGTGTGTGTGTTTGTGTGTGGGTGGGTGCGTGTGTGTGCGTGCATGCGTGCATACGTGTGCGCGCATGGTTTTGAAATCTGTTGTTCATTATGTTTAAGGAGAGTTGCATGCCTGTAGATGATTGAGTGCAAGCGCTTCGATTTGTTGTTTTTTTTACAAGATTCAGCGCTATATAAATTCCATATATTATTATTATTATTATTATAGACAGGGACAGAGACGGAGACACACAGACTCACACAAACAGACAAACAAACACGCTTTATTTTTCTTTAGATAGATGGCTTGATGAAAAAAAGCAAATGCACTGCTTATTCAATGTACCATCTGAAAATAAAAGTTTGACTTTGACTTTGACACACAGATACACAAACAAACAGACAAACAGACAAATAACAGACAGACAAAATACAGGCCCATCCAGACCACGAAATGAGAGCAGAGAGAGAGAGGGAAAAGTGACTGGCAAAGTAATGGGGCAGGTCAGGCTCCTTTCATACACTTCCTGCACGCGCTCTGCTAGATTGAGTTCATTGCCCCTGATCTGAGGTAATGTGTTAGTGACGTCCCTTTTTTCATTGGTCACTTTGGTTTATGGTCTGCCCAGTCCTGGTGTTAGCCTCAATCATTCTCTCTGTCTGTCTGTGTCTGTGTCTCTGTCTTTGTCTCTATCTCTGTCTTTCTTTCTCTTTCTCTGTGTGTCTCTGTCTGTCTCTGTCTCTCTCTCTGTCTATCTCTGTCTTTCTCTGTCTCTGTCTGTCTCTGTCTTTGTCTTTCTGTCTGTCTGTGTGTCTGTCTGTCTGTCTCTCTCTCTCTCTCTCTCTCTCTCTCTCTCTCTCCCTTTCTCTCTTGGTTTTTTTTGTGTTAATTTTGTTTTGTTTTGCTTTATTTCAGTAATTGTTGTTGCTTTTCTCTCTCTCTCTCTCTCTCTCTCTCTCTCTCTCTCTCTCTCTCTCTCTCTCTCTCTCTCTCTCTCTCTCTCTCTTGTGGCTTTTTTGCGTGGGTATTTTTTTCCTTTTTACTGTGTGAGTGTATTGGTATTGGGTTTATTTTATTTTATTATCGTATAATGTATCCCTAAGGGCGGGGATAGGCACCGTGGTCGAGTGGTTCAGGCGGTCAACTCGTGATCCAGAGGTCGCGGGTTCGATCCTCGCTCTGCTCAGTGTTGTGTCCTTGGGAAAGACACTTTACTCCTATTTTCCTCACTCCACCCAGGTGTACAAGTGGGTACCAGCTCTGCTGGGGAAGTATCTGGCGACAGACTAGCGTCCTGTCACAGGGGTGGTGAAAAACCATCAGTTCCCTTAACGCTACAGAAACCGGGATAAGCTCCGGCTCTATGGGCCTTCTGGCTGAAAGAACATACTTTAAGGGCGGGGATAGGATGTAAAAATGCACATGGGTGCTTATTCATTATCCTCAATTTAAAAGAATTTGTCACTGTCATTGTCATTCTGTGTGTGTGTGTGTGTGCGTTTCATTGGTGGGTAGATTTACAAAGACTGAGACAAAAAGTGAGAGAGAGACAGACAGACACGCAGACAGACAGAGACAGAGAAACACACAGAAAAGACACAGATACACACACACACACAAACAGACCATGAGACAGACACACAGACAGATGACCAGTCGATGGAACCCCTGAAGAACCAGACTTACATTGGTAAACAAAAGATCTACAAGCCCTCAAGCAGAGCAGAGCTGTGACCAGACAACATTACCGATCCCCCCACAGAGCATCTGATAGCGTGATAACCTATAATCATGAACGGTTGGTCCACCACCACCACGAGCCTATCCATACAATCTGTGCGATCAACAAACAACTTACCCACCCACTGACCGACTAGAGAACAATGTGGCGTGAGAGATCAAAGGGAATGGCCAGATGACACCAGAGGGTGTGGGGAAAATAATGTGGTTACTTGGAAAGATAAATGGCCAACATACGAAAAAGAGTGGATAATGTTTTTAGAGAGATATGACATGGCCAACTTACCAGAGCGTGTATATAAATGATGGGGTTACTTGAGATAAATGGCCGACATATCAAAAAAGAGTGAATGGTGTTGTAACAGAGATAATAGCATGGCCAACCGACCAGAGAGTGTATGCAAATGGTGTTGTTATTGGAGGTAAATGGCCAGCATAATAAAGAGTGAATGATGTTGTAACATAGATAATAGCATGGCCAACCGACCAGAGAGTGTATGCAAATGGTGTTGTTATTGGAGGTAAATGGCCAGCATAATAAAGAGTGAATGATGTTGTAACAGAGATAATAAATGGCCAATGCAACCCACCAGAGGGTGTATGCCAATGATGTAAATAAAGGTAAAGGTAACAGAGTTCCCATAACCTATGTGGTCATTGGGGAGCGAGGTGTCAGAGACTTCAGCTTCTCCAGGGGCCAGCAAATTGAGGGCGGCGCCCATCTCCTCTCCCTCACTGCTTTAAATTCCCTGACCCTTCAAGAGGGCAGGTACCCATTTACAGCTGGGTGATCTGGGGGACTGTACTGAAGCAAACAGTCACCCGTCCACTTGGTAACCATGCTCAATGCTGCTTGAGGAAAGCGAGAGCTCTGACCACTGAGCTATCCCGTCCCCCTGTGATGCAGTTACTTGAGATAAGTGGCCTATCATGCTAAACAATAAATACTGTTTTTAGAGAGATAAATGACCAACTCACCAGAAGGTGAATATCACGGTGATGAGAAATAAATAAGCAAACCTTCCAATGCAATAAATAACTAATCTGCATCAGAAAGAAAGAAAAATAGTCAGTGTCTCAAAAGAGAAATACATGATCAATCCACCATACAAAAGAGATGACAGAGAGATGAATGGCCAATTCACGTGCCAATGGCTAATCCACCATACAGAGAGATGAATGGCCAATCCACAACAGAGAGATGAATGGCCAATCCACAAAATGGTCAATCCACCATACAGAAAGAGGAATGGCCAATCCACAAAAATGGCCAATCCACCTGACCTTAACAGCTCATTCACCAAAGAGACAGATTCTTGACCAGTCCTCCAAAAAGACACGTAGCCAGTCCACCCTAAAGACATGAACAGTCACTTCACCACAGACTAACAACTGAATTCATCACAGATTGAGAGAGAGAGAGAGATGCTTTGACCAATTTATTGTTATTGCCCAATGTGGCCTATTGACAAGGGGGTTACACGCGACTTTCTTTTGTAAATACAAATTTATACAAAAAGAAAATGCATGATGCATTTAACGTAATGAAAAAAACAAGAGCTCCCTATAAATGGATATGACTTTAAGCTCTGGCATAAACTCAGCTTCAAACTGAACACAAAGTAATGTCAACGATAAACAACAGGAACCAATAAACAATAACTAAAATAATATCAAGGGCAATCGAGAATGCTTTATTAGACCATCCATTCAAATTGTATGTGAAATTTTCAATTAGCATTTTTGCAGGAGAGAGAGAGAGAGAGAGAGAGAGAGAGAGAAGAGAGAGAGAGAGAGAGAGAGAGAAGACAGACAGACAGACAGACAGACAGACAGACAGACAGACAGACAGACAAACAGACAGACAGACAAAGAAAGACAAAGACAGAGAGATAGAGAGAGAGGATGGGGTGGCGTGGGGGACAGTTCCCTTCCCAGCAGAAAGACATGAAGAAAAGCAGGGAAAGGCAGCAGTGCCTATTCCATGTAGGGGAAAGAGGAGTGGCCCCATGTCAGGAGAGCTAGCAGCTAGAGAGGTAGTCAGGCCAGGCTGTGATTGATTGCTTAGCTGTGTCCACACAGGGCTGTCTCCAGCAGGTGGCACATTTCCTTTTATCCCCCCCCCCCCCCCTTACTAACTAACCAAACTAATCCAGCTGCTTCCTTCTTTTTCTTTCTTTGGGACAGAAAGTCTTGTATCTTTGTGTTCGTTTGTGTGTGTATGTGTGTCCGTGTGTGTGTGTGTGTGTGTGTGTGTGTGTGTGTGTGTGTGTGTGTGTGTGTGTGTGTGTGTGTTCGTGTGTGTGTGTGTGTGTGTGTGTGTGTTCGTGTGTGTGTGTGTGTGTGTGTTCGTTTGTGTGTGTGTGTTGTGTGTGTGTGTGTTCTTCAGTTTAACATCTATTCACATTTAGTGATTTTAGACTGGAAAAAGTAATCTAAACAAGAGAATGCAAACAATAACAGCAAAGTGTCAGATAACAGTAATGAATGAAAACAAACTTTAACATACTACGAAAACTGAGTTATTGGACTTCTTATTAACCCTAACACAATGTCCAACAGTAAGGATGGTTCAGACAAAATCTGATCCAGTGACAAACTTGGCACAGCAGGTAAAAATGCTTTTAAATGTCCACAACTAAAAATAACATGACTATTGGTAATCTTCTCCCCACAAATACAGTTTGTTCCTTTCACATATTTTGTCCTGAAAGCATTTAGTTGCTGCCCTACACACCACTGGGTGTAATGGTTGATGATGATGATGAGGAGGATGATGTACATGAGGGATAACATATTTTTCTCTGTGTGTGTGTATG